>JALBZD010000001.1:0-219870 GCA_038050675.1 Globisporangium cylindrosporum | reverse complement strand
GCGCACCCACCGGGACAAGCGGTGTGTGGCGAGGGTCATCATGAGAGACGGCGGTGCTCCAAACAACATTGAGGTCCTGACAAAAGACCTGAACGACCGACTGGAGCTGGTCGCGCAGACTCAGGAAGCACCACTGATGCTACAGAACCCCATGGTGGAGCTCCCAAAGTTTCTGCAGAGAGTACAGGAGCTGGTGGTGAGCACCGAGCGGCTGGTGCCCTGGAAAACTGCGAGGGTCAGTGAAGAAGAGAGCGAAGATACCAACAACGACCTGGCCGGTGGCAATACCGACGACGCTGAAGCGATCAAGAGCAGACCTTTCATTCCTACTACCACTACCATCATTGCAAGCACTGAGGGTGTGAAAGCCCTCACTGTGGGGTTTGAGAGGATCGAGAGTGACCTCACGACGTACGCTACCTTCATGCAGTGGCTGCACGGGGTTCTCCCATTCTCCCGGTCGGTCGAGAGCGTAGATAATCTGCGTGAGCGCGTCCAAGAGGTTCTGAGCCAACTGGAGCGCTTCGCGAACGAAAATATCGCGATGAAGGACGAAATTGGTGGCCTCAGAGCTGGAAGAGAGGGGGTTCTGCAGCAGCAGGCGCTTGAAGACGCTTTCCTAGCAGATCACGGTATCATAGGGGCTGCTGGGGATTCTTCTTCTGAGGCATTTGCACCACGATTCGAGGTGTTGAAGCAACTTCTGGAAGAGCAGCGGCGGCTGACGACCAAGACGGGCGAAGTGGAGGCGAGCGCGTTCCTGGAAACCAATTTCCTGGTACAAAGTGGGCTTTGGAAGGCTTCTGCGAGTGCTGAGCAACAGCTGAGGCTTTCGGCGCAGCTGCGGATTGAAATCTACAAGAAACTGATGGCGAAGGTGCGGCAGAGCGACGAAGCGACTTGCAACGCGGAGACGCTGCTCGTAGAGTACTCTCAGCCTAACTCTGATATCCTAAACAGTAAAGAACGAGCTCTGCGGGATCTGGAAAGCGCACTCGATCAAGTGAGTAGGGATGAAAAAGCCTTCTTATGCTCCCACGAGAGCGCTCTTGGAGACTCCTACTTGGGCGACGACTGTGACAACGAGGAACCTCGAGTACTCGAGCGAATCCCGATCTACGAGCAGCTTGTGAGCGGGATTCTGCGCTTCCAGGCTGAAAAGCGAGTTTGGGACGAGGAAAACGCCGACGAGCACTTGCTTCTGCAAGAACTGGGGCTCTTGGGTCCTGATAAAGGCGAAATTTCTGTTGCTACTTTTGTTACTGCTAGCGATCGCGGCAATGATACTGGCGGTGTTAGCGAAGGCAACGATGATACTGGCGGCGATGCTGGAGATGTTGAGAGCGAAGACAATGTTGTGGCTGCTGGAGTACCCAGCAAGTCTACTGCTCAACCAATTTCCCACGCGAAGCGTCTTGAGCTCTACAAGCGACTCGCTGATCTCCAGAAACTTGTCCAGACTGAGAAAGCTGTACTTCAACAGGAGAAGTCATTTCTCGAGAGCAATCGGCTCTATTTCGATGATCAAGAGCCCGCTTCTTCACGGTTGAACGTCTACAAAACGCTTCTCGACAGACAGAACGCGCTCATTGAGGAGAAAATGGAACGCGAAGTGGAGCTAGAGAAGGAGCGTGCATTCCTGGAGAGCCATAACGTCCAATTCGACAGTTACATGGGCGTGTTTGAGAGATTTGCCAAGCTTCGAGACCAAATCGAGGAGCGTAACGAGGCGGACGCGATGGAGCGCGCGTTTTTGCTTGAGAATCAGCTCTGGAGCCCTGGGGCATTCGAAGAGCAAGGTAAAAGCGATGACCGCAGCGGCGAATTGGACGCGCAGGAGCAGTTCGGTGTGCGCTTTCAGGTATTTAGTGAGCTTCTGGAGGCGAAAGCTTTGGAACAACAGGCAAAGAAGCAGCGAGACGCGGGGATTGAGGCGGAAAAGGCGTACTTATTGGCGAGCACGAGTCTGGAGGCACAAGACCTCGGAATTGGTGGTCCGGAGTACTCGAGACTGCACATCTACGAGGCGATTCTCGCTGTCCAGCGCGACGCTGAAGCGAGACGCGAGGTCGCTCAGACACAGCAGCTCGATCAGTTCCCTGGTCACGAAGAAGCATTTCTGCGGCTCAACGGGTTCAACTCGCTTCTTGAGGCAAACAAATCCGAGCCAGCGTCAGCCATCCGAACCAGAGTCTACGAAGAGCTTCTCAGTCGAGTTCGTCAGCGCGACGAGACCATTTCAAGCCTAGAAAAACAGCAAGAGATGTATGCGACTTTGCTGATGGCATGGAACGAAGTTCCGATGGTCAACGCGGACGATTTGGTGCGTGTCGAGTGGGAAAAGCTGAAGCTCCGCGCCACTTTAGACGATCGTGACGCTCTCATTGGATGCTTGAAAGAGCAGTTCACGCGAGACCAGGCAGTGGAAGCTGAGAAACACGCGAGCGAAATGACTGCAGAGGCTCAAAGCCATGCCAACACTGTCAAGCAGCTCGAGCAAACCCACGAAGCAAAACTCGCCGGTGCATTGGCGTCCAGCAAGCAAGAAATGGCTGCGGCGCTGGAGAAACAGGCCAAGCAGCTTGAGTTCCTTGTTTTCGTGCGTCTGGGCGAAGAGAACTTGCTAGCAGGTTCGTTGTCGTCGTCATCATCGTCTCCATCAAGAAGCCGCGTGTCCTCTGCGCTGTCTCCAGCTCAAGCTCGCGCTCTGCTGCTCGACAAGGTCACGAAGCGCGACTCGTCGGCGATCAGCATGATCTACCGCTCGATCCGGCTCGCCACCGACATCCTCAACACCTCGGCATTCACACCTGGTACCTCAACAACAAACAGCTCAGAGATCCCCGTCGAAATCACGCAGGCGGTGCTCAACTGCGTCAAGGAGCTCAAGGCGCTCAAGGAGTATCTGATCGAGTCCCTCGAGCAGCTCACGCGCGGCGACGACGTATTCCCATTCCATCCGCCACCGTTTGTGAAGGTCAACGTCGCAGCAGTGGTCGCGTCGGGGGACAAAGAGGCCGCGATCGACTTTGCACTCTGTTCACATCGCGAATTCATGGCGTTTGCGCACTTGGAGCTGCTCGAGCGGCAGCAGCAAATGGACACGAGGCTGCTGAAGCTGCTGAGTACTCTCAAGTGCGTCGCTGGTGGTAGTGGCGACGGCGAGAGTAGAGATGGTACTAACGCTGGGGTGTTCACTGTCTCGGAGACCAAGTTCATGGAGCTGGAGATCGAACTCGCACGCGAGAAAGAAGCTTGCGAGAACGCCGACTGCAAGCTCAAACTGAACGACGAGTACTACCAGCGGCTCGTGAACGAGCGCAAAGACGTCGAAGCCACGCTCACAAAGGCGCTCACTGATCTCCGCGACGAGTGTCGGGGGCTGCGCATGAAGGTCGACGGTCTGGAGCAGGAGCGATACGCTGCTCCTCCAGGTTCTTTCTCTGGGTCGATGTTCGGCTTGTCGCCTTCGCCACGCGCGACGCCAACGACGTCAAGTGGTGGTAGTGGGAGCATAGGCTTTAGCTATGGCGGCATGGTGATGCCGATTCGACCTGAGAAGCCTCGCGAGCCGCCGCCGTCCAGCTACAAGGCGAAAGGCGCTGGTGGCGGCGTGGGCTCGGTCCACAAGGAGCGGTTTGTGAGCGACTTGGAGAAGGAGACCGGCCAGCGACGCAGCACCAATACGGCGCGACACCTCAATGAATGGAAGAAGCAGGACGCGGTGGCGATGATGGGCTTCTCGAGCCAGCTGGAGAAGGAATTTCGAGCCATGGAAGTCGCCGCAGCCAATGCTGGCACCAGTAATCCTGGAGCTTCAATGCCATCCATGAATCCGTACAGCTCCTATGAGCCACCAACAACAACGGCAGGTGGGAAAACGTCACCAACATATCTGAAAGGCGGCCGAGGTCTCGAGAGCAGCTCTGGTGCTGGTGGCGGAGGAGCGCGAGCCCCACTTGGTCAGGACCAGGAACTCTGGTACCAGGGCGTGCGCATGGTGCACCACATCTCATTCTTCGTCTCGCTCTTCTATGTGCCCAAGCAGCACATGTTCCGCGTCGAAGTGTTTAACAGCGACACAGAGCAGCAGCAGACCGTGTACGTGACCTGGAGCGAGTTACAGGCGTTCCTGGACGAGAGCAAGAAAGCGCTCAAGATGGGGGTCACCTCACTGGACGACCCCTCCAGGCGCGCAGAGATCACGGACGTGCTCTTTGAGCGCGTTCGCATCTACGGAGAAGGTTCGTCGAACGTCTTGCTGGGCTTTGAGTAACAAGGTTGTTGTGTCTCAAGAGGATCGATCTACCACAGCAATGGCAACAGGGTTAGCGTCATAGTAGCCGTAGGATTTTTGCACATTAATTAGTGTTTGAGACACGATATTTAAATAAAAAGAGAGAGCATCACTCGTGAATCGGACTCGAGAGAGCGCTCGCCACCGTCATCTTCTTCTTCTTCGCGGTAGCAGCAGTAGCATCGCGTCGTCCTCCACCACCACTCCCTCTTCGCTTCTTCCACCACTGTGCAAACGAGACGCGGTTCCAGGGAAACAGCGACGGGTCGTCTTCTTCGTCGTCATCCTCGTCCCCATGGACGCCAAGCTGCTCCTCCTCGTCGCTCAGGAGAGCTTCAAGGTCCGTGCCTTCGTCGTGGGTCTCGCCATCGAACGAGCGCGCACCACCTCCTCCAGCCGCCGCGTCCAAGCGCAGCTGCGCGTTCTTCTCATCCAGCACTAGGATCGAGTAGGACGAGAACACGTCCTCGTCCAGATACTTGCGTGGATTGCTCTCGATGAGCTTCAAAAGCCGCGTGAAGTGCGGCTGGATCTCACACAGCGGGATGTGCAGACTGAACGAGAGCTGCGCGTAGACCGTGAACTCGGCCGTGAGCACTTCGCGCGACGGGATCGAGTGCACCTGGTCGATCTCCTCCAAGATCTTCTTGATCACGGTCTTCATCGCGTCCGACGCCTTGGGTTCGTTGAACTTGGCCGCCAGCAGCAAACACGCCGCCATGTACAGCTTGCGGTTTGACTTGTTCACAAACTGCGAATAGATAGATTGGACAGTAATAAACTGATTAAGTATCAAAAGTATCAAGCACGCAAAAGGAAAAGTTATCCTACCCAAACACTTACATGGCTGAGCACAAGCTTTTCAAAGTAGACGCATGCCATCGCTGCGGTCGCGACCTCGAGGTTGAGTCGCTGGCAGGACAAGAGCGTCTCACGCTTCAGGTTCCGGATCTTGCTCAGCGACAGATCGCCATTTAGCCACGTGTGCTTCTCTTGGAACTTCTTGTTGAGCTCCTGAGCATCGTGAAATCATACAACAAAGCACACAGTGAGCACCCAAGCAACACCATCTCTAGGCTGAATCATATATAAATATACCTCTTTCAAATCGTTCGGCTTGACAAACAGCAAGATGCTGCTCACAATCGGACCGATGTTCTTATCGCC
This sequence comes from Globisporangium cylindrosporum, assembly GCA_038050675.1. Taxonomy (NCBI): domain Eukaryota; phylum Oomycota; class Peronosporomycetes; order Pythiales; family Pythiaceae; genus Globisporangium; species Globisporangium cylindrosporum. The sequence goes on along the minus strand of JALBZD010000001.1, from coordinate 214,406 downwards.
GCGCACCACGTGGCGATGGCGGCCCTGACGGAACTCCGGGTCGTCCAGGTAGTTCGCCATGTACGCGACCGCGGTCGGGTGGTCCTCTTGGCTGTCGCGGTCTTTGTCGCACGCTGCCCACGTCGCGTGCAGCAGACGGAAATACGACTTGCCTCGCCAGTCGTAGCTCATGGGCTCAAGGTTGCCCACCGACGCGAACCGCTTGCGGAGTGCACTGGTCTCGTTCCCATTGTACTGTAATCAATCAACAATGAGAGCGTGTGGTCAGAGCCCATGGAAGACTACTATAACCACACCGAAGAGAGTCACGTAGCTCACCTTAATAATGGTCGACGTCGCGATCGGGTACCCGCAGCCACTCGAAAAGTACGCGCGCGAGCCCAAGAGCCCCTGCTGCGCGGTCATGCCTTCCCAGCGCCGCACTACAGCAGACGCAGCCGGGTACTTGGTCGTGAACCGGTATCGGAAGAGCGGTGGCACGTGCACGATCGTGGTGTCAAAGCCCGGCAGCCGCCTGCCAGCGAGTGACTCACTGTTGTTGCCGCTGCTCTGGAGCTTCATGCTGTCGGCGCCGTCACTGGCGGAGCTGCTATTGTTCTTGTTGTCATTGTTCCCAGTACTCTGCGCGTTGCTGCCGTCGGTCGCATTTTTCTTTTTCTTGAGGCTCTTATTACCGTTCTGAGAATCGCTTGGGTCCTGTTTATTGGTGGTGTTGTTGCCATGGTTGTTGTGGCGACTGTGATGGTTGCCGTGCAAATGCTCAGAGCGCATGGGGATGTTCTGCAGAAAGTCGAGCGCAGCGATGTCGCGCGTCACTTTACGCGAGTGCGAGTGCGCGTGGTGGCGCGAGCGTTCGCTGTGGATGCTCGACGGTGAGTCGCTCTGTTATACCGACGAGTTCCATACAAATGCACACATTAGCATGAGAAAGGCACTTGCACACAGTCAATGCGAAAGGATGAACGCACGCACATACCGTCTTGATGAAGAAGACCTGCTGCTTCGTACCAGACGCGCCGCTACTACTGCTAACTGCATTTGCCGTCGCTACCAAACGCAAGGGTGACGCAGTGCTATTGCTACTGCTGGCGAAGCTGTTGGTTTGCTGCACGTGTGAGAGGCGCGCGGTGAGTGTGGCGGTAGGAGCTGTGGCGTTTGTGGACGATAGCGACGGCGACACGTCCGCATCAGCGTTGGTGTCGCCATGCAACGCATCTGCACCATGTGCAGCTTGGTCCTCTGGTGTTTCTGATGGCGGCGCGTCGTCTGCGGCCTCGCGGGCGACCTCTGCAGCGTCGCGGTCGTGCTGCACCTGCTCCATTTTCGCCTTTGTCTTCTGGCTGAACTCTTGATCTTTAGAATGTGAGCAACCGTGCTGATACTGAAACGAGAACGTGTTTCTTGACACTTGAAGCACTTGGGTATCGACATTGGTACCAGGTCGAGTACCAAGTCTCAAAAGTACCAACTTGGCACCAAAATGCTTCCGATTTGAAGTAGCAGCACGATCTCTAGCGCCAAAATCCTAGCAACAATGTCGATGTACTCATCTCATCTGAGCAACTCAAACTCATGCATCAACCTTAGTGTAAGGAATGATGCTCATACTGCGGCTGCCGTGCTCGCATTGGCACGATCGCCGCCTGCGCGATCGAGAACGTCGGTCTGTGCATCAACGACTCCATTGTGCCGAGGGTTTTCGCTGCTCTCGATGTCCTCGGTGACCGGAGTACCTCGGCAGATTTCAAAGAGTAGCTGCTCTCTTTCTGAAATCCACCCAGTTGGGTCGCTCGAGCGACACTCTTTTGACCCACTGGTACTGTTCGAGCTGAAGTCTCACTGCCTCTGGAAGAATTGATGGCCGACATTGGTCGTTGCTCGCGTGGTGAGTATATCGAGCTTGAAGGTGGCTGGACTCGAGAGCACGAGGAAGACTGTGGACGTATTGGTCGAAAAGTAGATTCTGGTGGGATAGCGGCCATCGCAGTAGCTGCAGTCGCACGAGAGACCGTAGGAACCTGGGTCCGCTGCCGCTGGTGTTGCTGACAGTAGGACGTCGGCTGGTACTGGTGCTGGTAGCTCGCAGCGAGGCTTTGAAGCGCAACGGTGGACGATGGCGGCAGCTCCGGAGGCTGCAGCGAGCTCTGGAAAAAGATGCTTCTAGGTAGCGTCTTCAGGTCTCGCTTTGTCACACTGCTAGCAGTTGCTCTGGACGGACTTTGCAATCTGAAATTCCATGATATACAAGACATTGTAGAGCCATCTCAGGTAGTCAACGAAACAAAAATCAAGAGCTGGCTCCTTGTCTCACCTTGCAACTTTGTCAGAGGTATCACAATCGTTGATTCGCTGCGCCACGCTACGAACTCCATTTGCAAGAACCTGCTTTACAAACGCCTTTGCCACTCGAAAGCGTGCTGCTTCTGCTTCTGTGGTGGTGTCTCGAGGCTCACCCTCACTCTGGTTGCTGTTCTTCTTTGGTACTTCCACGGTGTGCCCAACACTGGAATGTGATGCGTTTGGTATTAAATTCGACTTCTTGGCGAGTTTCCACCCAGCATGCGATGTGTTGATGACACTAAACTCAGTGTCATTCGGAAGTCCCCACGGTGCAGCATACACCTTCCACCTCACAAGCTCGTCCTTGCGAAGCGCGAGCTGCTTACGCTCGATGCTACGGTGGAAGTTTGCCGACTGGTACGGACTGTAGCTGACGCTGCTAGTCGAACTCGCCGTCGATGGTGATAAACTGTTGTGATTGTGAGAGCTCAGGTTCACCGCGTCCTGGCTGCTCTGCGTCACAATGTTTGTGTGTGCCCAGCCGCAGGCCGCTCTCTGCGCGTGCTGGCCGTCGGGCAACGGCACAAGCGTCGGCGAACTGTGCTGGTCGATCTGCGCGCTCTCGCCGCCCAGGTCGAGTCCCCAGACGTACGCCTTGCCTCTGTAGGTGACGCACACCGAGTGGAACTCGCCTAGGGCAACGTCCATCACGCCCTCGCTAACAAAAGCTGACTGGCTCAGCACGCAGGGCTTGTACCGGCTCTTCTTGTCGCCACAGCCGAGCTGACCAAACTCGTTCGCGCCCCACATGTAGAGCACGTCACGGTCCGAGATGACGGCCGTGTATCGTGCCCCGCAGCGTATACTCCGCGCTTTGATGCCACACTCTTTCAGACTTGGTACCAGCACGGGCTTCATCTCACAGTCGCGCCTGCCGATCCCAAGACGGCCGTCGTCGCCGCAGCCCCAAACGTACACTGTACCGTTGCTCAGCACGCACGCACTGTGGTTCTGACCGGCCGCGATGTCCAGGATACTGCGGTCGCGCAGAGCTTCAACTGCAATGGGCACACAACTGCGCCAGCCCTTGTGCTGCTGTAAACGATGGCCGATACCTAATTGACCCGCCTGGTTGTACCCCATCGCCAGGATGTTCTGCTGATGGGTGACAAAGAGCGTGTGGAACGCGCCGCACGCCGCCTGGGTCACGTTCGTTCCGCCACGCTCGAGAATTGTATGCTTGATCCGTAACGCGCGCTGGTTGGAGCTCAGCGTCGCCAGCGCAAAGTGCACTTCCTGGGGCGTGAGCCGGTTCGTAAAGTCGCTGTGGCCCAGCTGGCCGTACTTGTTGTTGCCCCACGTGAAGAGCTTGGACTGGGTCGTGACGAGCGCTGCGTGGTGCTTCCCGCAGGAGATCGTGAGCACGCCGATCTGCTCGCCGTGGACCTGCATCGGCAGCGCCGTGACCAGCTGCGGCTCGGCGATCGACGTCGTGGAGCTTATACCAAGCTCGCCGTTCGCGTTCATACCCCAAGAGAAGAGCATCGTCGTCTGATGCATTACGACGGCGAGCGAGAAGTTGTGACCGCAGGCAAGTTGACTCACGAACCAGGGTGAGTCTTGGGATCCCTGGTCCCCATCACCAGCAGTACCCCCAGAGTGACAGAACGACGCCCCAGGCGCTGACCCGAATGCCGTTGGGAGACTCGGAATTACCTTGTGGATGTCGATCTCCGTGATCTTGGAGCCGGCCGCAGCGGCCTTGCGCTTGTTCATAGGTCCACCGAAGGTCAGCAGCGAGCCAACGCCGCACCACTCGGTCTTGACGATCACGCACGGCGCGGAGATGCGGTCGTAGTTCTTATCAAGGCTGTAGATACGGTGCGAGATCACGTTCGAGTGCGAGTGCGTGTCCAGGACGTCGATGCGCACGAGCTGAGCCTCACTGTAGTTCTCCGGCGTGAAGCAGATGCGGTCGGACGACACCTTCATGGACCGAAACGAATCCATCGTGAAGAGCAGGTGCACCACCACGGACGACGTGCACGCCTGGCCGAGCCAAATCGAGTAGTACGCCGGCGCGCCGCCGAAGCTCGCGGTGAGGTACGTCGCGCTCACGTTCAAGCCGTCACCGTTGCCCAGACAGCCTAGATCCTCGACGTTCTTGTTGTGGACACTGGGGAGTGTGGGACAGCTTGAGGGTGGCGCACCCGGGAGCTCTGCTGTGCTTGGGGATGGCTGCGCATGGTGCTGCGGAGGCTGTGGTGGATGCAGGTGTGCCGTCGAGCGAGAGTTCATAATAATAATGATGACTGCAAGCAGGCAAGCGACAGTGTGTGGGCGAAACCAACAGGCGAGCTGAAGAGTTTGCTGGCGCTTGACAACATGGCTACACTCTTGAAGCTCCAAAGTAACGAAATGAAGTCGGTTTTGTCGACAACTGTGTGTCCAAAAATGAAGAGGTGCGAAGCCTGTGGTTTCTAAACCCACACTCGAAACCACTTTGAATGTTGAGATTGTCGACGAACTGAATCGCATACTATTCGTTCGTGGTGGAATGGAATAACCACTAGGTGTAAAATGTAGCCACTCCGGAACCACTCAAATCGCGATCGCACCACTTTGTGAAATCAAGGTTCAACCACTCCAAGCATGGTAAGATACGGACGGTTTATACAAAGCATAGTCCATTTCAACAGCAGATCTGGTCAGTATATATTAGCGTGATAAACCTCTAATCTTGAAGCTCTCATGATCTAGTCCTGAGAAATTTTTTCAACTGGCACATAAGCATCTACCTGGCTAGACACAGCGTCCATGACGTCTAGTTTGGTGCGAACGGCAACTGAATTGGCATCTTTTTCACTGGCACGAAGATAGAGCAGTAAACATAGTCACTTGCTAGACCTACAGACACTGTGTCTAGACCTAGTTCATCAATTCAAGGCCTTCTGACGCGTCGTACGTCTCCTGGCTTTGCTTTTTGTGCGCAGTTGCTGTTGCTGTTGCTCTGCTGACCACTCTCCCATTGGCGGCAAAGCCCACAAGAGAAGCCCACGAGTTCCCCCTCCATCTCTCTTCCTATTTCTTCGTGCGACGGCGATGGCGAAACTGAACGAGGTGTCCAAGCTGTTGCAGCACACGGACGACGAGCTGCGTCACGCGGCGGACAAGGCAGCGGGCCAAGTGGAGAAGGTCGTCGCGGCGGTGCCGGGCCACGGCCAGCAGGGGTCGGCAGTCTCGTCTTTTCTCGGACTAGCGACGACCATGATGGGCGCGTGCATCCTGACGCTCCCCGGCACGGTGGAGGCCGTGGGTGTCGTGCCGGCGATCGCGATTTTTCTGCTCGCCGGCTGGATCACGTACCAATCGTTCGAGATCATCACGATCGCGTGCGACGCCACGGCCGAGTTCTCGTACGAGTCACTGAGCTCGCGGCTGTTTGGTGCCACGGGCGTCTGGGCCGTGCGCATCCTCACTCTCATCCTGCTCTTCGGCTCGGTCGTGACGTACATGGTCATCGCGATGGACCTCTTCGAGCCGTTCCTTGTGGGCGTGCTCTCGCGCAACGCGATCGGGTTGGTGTTCACGGTCGTGGCGATCCCGCTCTGCCTGCCGGAGACGATCCACGAGCTGCGCTACATGAACCTGCTCGTGATCCTCTGTATCCTGTACATTCTGTTTGCGCTCGCGGTGCGCACGATCCAGAACGACCCAGACTTTGCCGCAACGATTGAGCCGAACGCGTCGAGCCAGTTCTCGTCCGAGGCGGCGGCGATCGCGTACGCGCTGCCGATCATCTCGCTCAGCTTTGCGTGCCAGCTCAACGTGCCGCGCGCGTACGAGGAGATCCACGACAAGCAAGCGATGAAGCGCGTGCACCAGTCGCTCGTTGGCGCGGGGCTCGTGATTTATATTTTGTTTGCGGTGCTCGGGTACGTGTGCTTCCACGGCCACCCGCCGAGCGACATTCTCACAGGCTTCCGCGCGGACGATACGCTGATCAACGGTGCGCGCCTGTGCCTCGGCGCAAGCATGGTGCTCAAGACGCCCATGACATTCCAGCCGCTGCGCCAGGCCGTGGAGCTGACGTTCTTGGGCCACGACCGCGAGAGCCTGGCGTTCCGTACGGTGATCACGATGTTCTTCATGTTCGTGGCGCACCTACTGGCGATCTCGTCCAGGGACCTGGGTGTGGTCATGTCGTTCATCGGCGCGCTGGCGGGCAACATCCTCACGATTACCGTGCCGGGCCTCTTCCTCTACGAGATCGGCCGCACGTACCTCTACGATAGCCGTGCGAGCTTCTACAACCGCCATCTGGCACTCGCTATGACAGGCCTCGGCGTGGTCTTCTCAGTCGTCTCACTCTCGTACTTGGGCTACAACGCGATTGCCAATTAAAGAGAGAGAGAGTGCGTGTCCATTAGGAGAGAGGATTGCAAAACACAATAATACTACACGACTGCCAGATAGAGTAGAGTTACAGTAAATGGATTTGCGCGATAAATGAAAATGCCATAGAGAAGGAGTCGATTTGATACAGAGTGCATTTTTTTATTCAGTTGGGATAGTTTGTTGTGGATGATTTGTTATGTGCTTGGCTTGCCAGCCTGTGTGTGTGGATGTGTTTGTCCATAGGCGTGTGCTCGGGGGTTAGTACATGCCAAAGCCGTAGAGCTTCTGGTTGAAGCCCTCCTTGGCCTTGAGCTTCTTGTCGCGCAGCAGCACGACTGTGCAGCACACGGTGCAAAGTCGCCCACTGGTGGCCTCCTTGTCTTTGTCCTTGTCCTTGCCGGATTTCTGCTGCTGGTACGTGAGCGAGTCGCCGCCCTCCTGCAGCTTCGCGTGGATCTCCGACGCCTTCTGCGAGTCGTTCTTGCACACTGCGCGGCCGCAGAGGTTGCAGTCCTTGAGCGTCTCCAGCAGTCCCTTGGGGTTCTTGCAGATCTTGCAGCACTTGCGCTTCACGTCTCGCGGCGCTGCTTGCGTGCCTTCTTTCATAAACAGGATCAGCTTCACGAGCGCCTTCTTCGGAATCACGTCACCGACCGTCGCGCCATTGTGGTCAGGAACGTTGATCGACGCACCGCCGGCGACCAGTGCGCCAGCAATCTCCAGCAAGTTGTTCTCCGTCGCCATGTGCAGATACGTCGTGCCGTTGATCAGAGAGTTGAGCTCCATGGCGCTCTCACCGTCCTCGTTCTTCTTCACAAGCAGCTTGGTGATGCTCGGGTTGTCCTGGCGCGCAGTCAAGATGTGGATCGCCAGCGGGGTCTGGCCGCGCACATTCATGGAGTTCACGCTCGCGCCCATGCCAAGCAGCAGTTCCACCATCTCCGGCGCGGACTCCTTCGCCGAGCTTGCGGCAAAGTGCAGCGCCGTGTTCGAGTGCTTGTCGCCCGCGTTCACGTGGTCCTGCACGCGCGGCAGCTTGGCGAGTGCGCGCAGCACGTCGACGTGACCTTTTCGCACCGCAATGTGCAGCGCCGTCTGGTTGTTCTTGCGCTCGCGCAGCTGCAGGATGCTCGCGGACGAGAACGTCGACGGTCGCGGCGCGTAGCTCTCATCGAGCGAGGAGGGCGACGGCAGGCCGTCCAGCGCGCTCGCGTTCGCTGCCGCAGACGCCCCCGGGCTATCCGGATCATCCATGAGCATCGGGTCCTGCAGGTCGTAGCCGTACTTCTGCAGCGTCGAGATCAGCAGCTTGGCCTTCGCGTGGTCCTTGAGGTCGTCCATGCTGCTTGCGGCGGCAATGGTGTTGTGATGTGTGCGATGTAAATAGAGAATAATGTGCTGAACGGAGCGCCGGATTGGGCAATGGAGCTGAGCTCAATGAGCTCTATGGAATGGAGCTCTTGGGATTCCGGAATTCAGGCAGTTTGTCTCTTCGTGAGCTCACAAAGCGTCAGATAAGACCGATTGGGGCGGGTTAGGGGCTGTGTCAAAATCCTCTTGTTTTCTTTTCCTCGTTAAAATATATAATAATCCTCTATAGTTTAGTGAAATAAAGATAAACTATTTCCTGTATATGTTTACTTTGGAATGTGATGCTCGCAGACTTTGGGGTCTCATAGTTACGCGTTATGCAAGGTCGTATGTGCTGCGTTTTCAGTGAGCTAAAATTTTGACCGGACAGAGTAGGGACATGTGGGAAGGGCTAAGATGGATTTGGCGCACTGGATTGGCTAATACAGGAAAAAGATGCTGGCTTCTGTGCGCTGATTGGCTGGATCACACCAGTGACGCAGAAACTGTTCCTGAAGACCAACACTCTGGATGTATTTCGTACTTTGCGCGAACGGACACTGTGCTTCATTTCACCACCTCGCATTCAGATCATCGACAAGTTCCCATCCCATACAAACACGAAAAAAATGGCGGCAACGAAGCTCTGGAAGAGCAAGAGCGCGGCTGATTGGCACGCTGTCTGGGGGCGCTACCCCGCCGTCGTCGCGGCTCTGCAGGTAATGCAGTATCCACCGGTCGATTACCGCGCCATCTTCCTATTCATATGTAACAGGCAGTGTGCGTGTGCCACCGCTCGCTGTGTTAATGGAGCTGCTCAGCCAGTTATATGTATGCGACGTGATATGTGGGCACGGAAAGACTTGCATGACGTGCCTGCTGACTGGATGGATCGATAGATCGATCGCTGATGTGATATGTATCCATTCTGTGTTATGCCTGTCACGCAGAAAGACAAGCTCGAAGAGCTCGACGCGTGGTTCCAGACGACGCTTCCCGAGATCCTGCACAAACGCGATCCGAAGCCGTTCATCTCGCAGAAGGAGCTCGTGAAGCTCATGGAGTGGAAGCTCAAGAAAGGCAAATGGTACGAGCATACAGGACTACTACTATTGTGTAACTACGAATATTTCCACCCACTTGCTGAATTTATTGTATAATTTGTCTTCAACTGTAGGCGTCCGCAGCTGATGAAATACATTGAGAGCCTCTCGGCAGATGCGGTGCAAAAGGCATCTGAGAACGCGTTCAAGGAGCTCGCAGGCGGAAAGGTCAAGAGCGCCATTGAAGCGCTCGCGGAGCTCAAGGGGGTGCGTGCTTCGCTTCGTGCCGATTGTGGCAACGAATGCGGATGTTGATGATTTGATGTGATTGGCGTTGATAATGTGATTTGTAGGTTGGACCGGCAACAGCATCTGCTGTGCTTGCAGCATATGACACCAACGTGCCGTTCATGGGTGACGAGGCCCTTGAGGCGATCGCGCGTAAGGCTCTTGCTCTACACGGCTACCGAGCTTGTGTATTGCTGTACTCACTCATCCTTACACTGTACATGTTTGTGTTTGCATTTGCATTCAGATATCATTGGCACGCGCAAGTATACGCTCGGCCACTACATGCTCTTCACGGTGCAGCTGGAAGAGAAAGCCAAGTGGCTCAGCCAACAAAAAAGTGAGGACGAAGACGAAGACGAAGCAGATGTAGACGAGAAGGACACACAGTGGACTGCCCAGAAAGTACAACTCTGCCTCTACGCTGCAGCTCACGACAGCGCAACTGACACCACCAAGGCAAAAGCCGGAAAAGCTTCAGCTTCAAAGCCCAAGGCAAAAGCGAAAGCAAAGACTGCGAAGCGCTCTGCACCAGAGAGCGAACCGAAAGAAGAGAATCAGCTAACGCGGACTCGCCGCCGAACCGCCACGTAGTAGCAATTATATATGCAAATCAAGTCCTGATCATGGTCCCGGAAATGCGAATGACAACTACAACGGGCACGTTGGAGGAAAAGGTGGCTGCGTTTCTATAATGGAGCTCTCAGTATGTGCATGTGCGTACTTTTAAAATACTCATTTCTCACTTTCCCAACAAACAAAATCAACAAAAATCCAAGACGTCAAGGTCCTCAGTCTGTCTAGATGATGCCCAAGACGCGCAGTCGGCTGTCGTACTCGTTGCGGCCGATGTAGCTCCCGATGAGCGAGCGCTCACCGCCGTTGAACGCGTGGCGGCCGTGCATTACGCGCTGGTTGTCGACCACGATCATCTCGCCCACGTGCAGCTTGAGCGTCGCCTCCATGCTCTCGTCGCGCATGATCTTCATGAGCTCGCGGTGGTAGCGGTAGAACTTCTCCACGAGCTCGAACGGCAGGTGGGTCAGCGGCGCGCGGTCGTAGTCGTTGTGGCGGAACTGCACGACGTTGCCAGCGTGGTCGACCTTGATGATCGGCTCCATGGTCGCCAAGTGGGCGTCGTTGTCAAAGTGGTGGTAGTTCACTGGCGTGGTCGACAGGAACTTGTACGCCTCCGGGTGCTTCTGACGCAGCTTCTCGACGACGTTGAACGCGTCAATGTATCGGCTCTCGCCACCTTCCCCGGCCTGCGCGATGCAGTTGAAGATCTGCAAGCCGGGCGGGTCGCGCATGTACGTGCCGTCCGTGTGGTGCAGGAGCTCCAGGTTGGTCGACGCCGTGTCGTTGTACTCCTGGTCCTCGGTCTGCGGGTTCGTGGTCCACATCTCGCCGTAGATCGTGCGCAGCACAAACCCAATCTTGCGCGAAAAGCGCTCGGTCTCGTCCATGGACGACGGCGTGTTCGAGATCATCACGAGCCCGTACTTGTAGAGGTCCGTCATCGCCGGCTTCAAGTCCTCCATGGTCGCAGCGAAGTCGTGTTTTGGGATCTGCAGCGAGCGGCCCCAGAGCGCGCGCGTCTCGAGCGTCTGCTGGTGGTGGTTGTGCGGGTACGGACCGAGATCGCTCGAGTACGCGTGGTCGCGCAGCCACTGCGGGTCAAAGCTGCTCGCGCGGCACGTCGTGCCTTTCTGATATACGGCAATCGCATGCACACAACATCATCGCGATTAGGAATACGCTCGCAATACAAACGCATATACCAGGATAATATGCAATATACGCACCACGCTGTCGTTCCATGCGATGGAGACCGTGCCGTCGTCGCTGATCTCGAGCTTGTGGCACGCCGGGTCGAGCGGGATCGACGCCGTGTCGACCTGGCGCTGCTTGGTCTCCGGGTGCAGACACTCGGGGCACGTACAGTGGTCGCGCAGCCAGAGCTTGTGGAACGTCGCGGAGAAGCCGTCCTGCCATGTCACGGCCACGGCGCTCTCACCCGCCAGCTCCTGCACGCGCGCGACGCCCACTGGGCAGGCTTGCTCTTCTGCTAGCACAGCATTCGAGGCGGCGAACGAGCGCGTGAGCAGTCGGCGCGGCGCATTAGCCGCTGCGGCGGCGCTGGCCGCCGAGTTGGCGTTCGCGTGGAGCAGTGTCCGGATGGGCTTGGTGAGGCGCATGCCGTTCATCATCGTCTCTCTTCTTTGCGTTGTGTCTAGTAATCTGCCGCTTGTCTGGTTGATGGCGCGTTGACTTATGAGACGCGATCAGAGCCGAACACAGTGATGAGTGTGAGATGTGATGAGAGCGTGGAGGCGAACTCCTGGTTTTGCACACGCGCGTCACCCACCACTTGAAGCGGGGACAGAGACGAGCGGGATAAGAGCGCGGGTGCGAGAGAAATACGCAGCCACTTGATATTCGGTGAGCAAGCGAATTGTCAGCTGAAATTCTCTCACACAGCAATGCATGCATGTTCGCCATCTCCAGCCCTTGAGCTCACACACAGCTCACATGTACAAGCAGTAATTAGAGCAGTTGGCGCGCATTTTCGATTTGTTGCTGGCTTTGTCTCATCGTAGTCTAATTAGAGCAGTTGGTGCGCATTTTCGGTTTGTTTTGCGTCATCAAAACCGCCATCACGCGCCAAAACGACGTGGACTATACTCAAATCCTCCTTAAAATCCATGCAAAGTGGTTTTAAAAGTAACTGAGTCATCCGTTGAAACTGTAGCCATCTATCTCTTCTTGTTTGCATTCGTGAACTCTACCAGCAGATCAGATCAGATCAGATCAGATCACTCTGCAGTTTCACCACTTATCTTGCACGACTGGGCGACGTGATCGCGACGTTGGCAAGTCGCACGTGGCGCTCGAGCGCGTCCAGCGCGTCCAGGATGCGGGACCAGTTCTCGGCGTGCGCGATGGCTTCTGGGACGTACCCGAATTTTTTCTTGATCTCCACGCGCACAAGACGCAGGTACTGCCTGATCTCGGTCACAAGCAGTCGCATCTGGTCTCCGAGCTGGTTCTGCGTGTGCGAGTGCTCGACGCAGCGCGTCTGGAACTTGGACAGTTCGTTCTCCAGCTGCGCGTTGACGTGCTGCAGCTGCGTGACCTGCACGCGATAGTGCTGGTCCTTCGACGTGCTTTCCAAGTGGGTCTGCTGCACCAACTCGACTCTGCTGCGCAGCTGCTCGAGCTCAGCGTGCTGTGTCTCGTAGAGCTCAGCTTTCTGCTGCTGCTGCGTGAACGTTTGCTCGATGTGCTCGTGGAACCAGTGGAGGCACTTCTCGGACACGGCAGTCAGTCCAGTGATCTATAGCAGCAATGTAGTAACAAGTGTGTGAATATCACGGCATACCAGTCATGCAAAGAGAAAGGAACGCTAGGCGCAACACAACACGTACCATAAGGGTAGTGGAGTCAAATGATTCGTTGGTGTGATCTAGAGAGGCAGATCCACCAACATCTCCTCCACCAGTACTCGTAGTGCCTGTTGGCTCTCGTGTACTGGACGAGTCGGTCGCCGCTGTTGTGTCGATCGTCTCCCGCATCGCAACGAGCTTCTCCAGGTGCACGCGGAACATGTCACTCACGAACTGCAGCCCATCTGCGAGCTTCTCTTCGCGGAGCTTTGCCTGTTCGCACTTGCGCGATAGCGTCTGCTTCTCATTCTCGAGCTTGTCGATGCACTGCACCAGCATCTGTTCCTTCTGCTCCAGCAAATGCGCTGTCTCTTCAAGCGCGACGCGTTCCTGCAGCGTCTTCTCCACCGCGTGGAGCTGCTTCTGCAGCTGGGCCGCGTGCTTGATCTCGCGCTGCGCTTTGCTGCGTTTCGGCGCGAGCGCCACCATGTGCCGCACCGCGCGCGCCTTCCAGCTGAGCAGCTCCTTCACCTGCCAGTGCAGGTGGCAGTTCTCCTCGCGCAGCTGGTAGTTCTCGTGCTGCAGGTGCATGAGCGGCTGCCACTCGAGCAACGCCGCCGCAGTCGCCATCGCTGTCTATCTATCAGCTGTGCTTAGTAGATATTCCCGACTAGCGGTGACTGACGTACGCGAAGGGACGCCGCCGTTATCAGTTTCATGAGTGTTGCGGTGTTGCTACATAATAGCTCCATAGCCTTCCTACAAATCCTTGGCTTTTATTACACTTGCTGAAAAGGATCGTGTAGCTGTTGTGGTGTCCATTGTGGTGAATTGCACATATGTATGGATGATTATATTTGTAATTTTATTTCGATGTTCGTGGTATCTCACAAGAGGTTTTCCACTTACTGGTTATGATTCATTACACTGCGAAGATGGCGCCAAAAACCAGAAGTGGACGAGCGGCTCCGCCCAAGCCAAAGGCCGCGGCAAAGCTGCCGCCGCCAGCGCCAAGCGCCCCAAGTGCGGTCATCGCTGTTGCGTCTGTTGTCGCTGTATCGGCCGCCGCGTCGGTGACGTTTGCGGATCCCGTGCGTGACGACGAAGCGCCAAAGAAAAAGCGCCGCACGCTGCGCGATGCGGAGCAGGAGCTGGAAGCGAGCCGCCATGCGTTGCACGAAGCCAAGAAGAAGCTCATCATCACAGTGCGTATCTCTGGTTGGTGCATATATGTGTGGAAATGTATATGGTGTGCACACGTGCGCTAACTGGGATGAGTGTGTGGTGCACATGGTGTGGGTTGACTAATTAGGCGCGTGAGAATGCCAAGATGAAAGTGCTGCTGATGAAATACATTGATAAGGACGATTCGCTACTGTGCACAAGCCAGCTGAGCATGGCGGACACGAGCCAACAAGAGGTACAGACACATGAAATGAGCGAACGAATCAGTAGGCAGGTATCATGCTGCACATGTGGTTAACGTACGCTTGTATATGTTCCCATTGCAGCCCACTGTTCACTTGAGAGCTACGAACGCGGATTTTGACTCGACCCAGTCAACTGGTATCGAGAGCGGTGACTCGCAATCCCCACGAGGCACAATGTTGGCGTCCACCGGCTTTGAAGAGAGCGAGAACAGCGAGAGCTCCATGTGGACCACGAGCGAATTCCAGACCGACGATGGAAGAGAGGAAGACGATGACGAAGCCGATGGGTTGATGATGGGACCCGTGAGTCAGCTGAGCCAGATGAGCCAGTGGAGCGAGTTCAGCTCGACGAGCAATCTGGACGAGATCATCACGTTCCTGGAAAAGCAAGACACGGTCGAGAGCGAGCGGTAAGGGGACGAACGAATTATGATCATGCTTCCACTACGGACGCGATTGCTAACGTATTGATTGACTGGACGGGCGGGATTTTACTTGCTTTTGCTGGGCACATATAGCATGGTGAACTTGGAGTCCGAGTTCAAGGAGCTGCGCGACCAGAAGACAGTCGTGCGTGTGGGCGTAGGCGTGATCCTCACATCCAAGAATCATCCCGAGTGCGTGCTCATCGGACGACGCAAGGGCTCGCACGGCGCCGGCAAGTTTGCGTTGCCAGGTACGCTTACGCACTTCGTTATAATGCCCATACATTCGCAAATTAGCAACTCAGTCTGTAACCTGTCTTGTGTGAGTCTTTCTTTGTTGTTGCTTTAGGCGGTCACTTGGAGATGTTTGAGTCCTGGGAAGAGTGCGCGATTCGCGAAGTCAAGGAGGAAACAGGTATTGTTTGTTTATGAACAAAATGTCGCCGAACCAATGTCATGATAATTATGATCTTTCTCTCTCTCTCCCCCTGTGCGCCTGCTTAGATCTGGACCTGAGCCATGTCAAGTTTGCGTACGTGACGAACGACCCGATGGAAGACGAAGACAAGCACTACATCACGATCTTCATGCAGGCGTCGGTGGACGACCAGGTGCCGCGCAACATGGAGCCTAACAAGTGCGAAGGCTGGTTCTGGGAGCCCTGGCAGAGTCTGCGCACGAGTGACAACATGTTTATGCCGCTCTACCACATCACGCGGAGCACCTTCACACCGTCCTTCGAGTGAATTCGATCGATGAGGAGCCCGATAGGAGTGGATGCATTGAATCACGTGTGTTTCTTTTATAAATTAAATGGGTATGTTGTGCTACTACATCACCGACGCCATGCTGCCTTTTGCTTGCTTTCTACGTTTTATAAACTCTACCTAACCTTGTAACCTTGGGATGAAAAGAACTGAGCTGATGCGCATGCTCAACTCTGCTTGACTTTGTCAAAGTCCAGCTGGCTGATGAGCCACACGAGCACGAGGCCGAACACAGCGCGCAGTAGCATGCTGGTGCCTCGGCTGTAGGAGTCTGCGAAGAGCGTGTCTTGAACAAACCACTGAAGCTTCTCGAGCAGTCCCGAAGTGGAATTCTCAGCGATCATGAGCTCATCTGAGCTACTGGATGCATGCTTCGACAGAGTCTTGGCGTCAAGTGCACCGACCTGCGAGCCTCGCTCGTGGACCGCCGGCTGGCCCCAGCGCAGCGTGTTCTTGTGACTCAGCTTCATCGTGAGCTGGATCGGCGGCTGCGTGTCGGTCAGCTCCATGCGCTCGAGCTGGATCGAGGTCGTGAACTCATCTTCTTCACGTGCAAACAAGTCTGCGAGCACGAGGGCCGCGGTCGCCACTTTCACCGATTTGAAGATCTGGAAATCCCAGAGTGAAACCTCGAGGATGTCATCGCCGTGCAACGAGTGGAGCTCCACTGGAATGTGCGACCACACCGGGTTCTTTTCGTGACGCGCCACGGAGCTTTTCCATTGGGAGCCGCCGTTCGGACACTTGCGGATCGTCAGGAACGGGTTCACGCGCTTGCGGCTGCGGATCGGCGCGAGGTCGGCGCACGAGACCTGCTGGATCTTGAGTGTCATGTCCTGCGAGCCCGACACTTCACCACTGCTGCTCGACGTGCTCAAGTGCGAGCTACTGTCGCTACTGCTCGCGCGCGACAGACGGCTCGTGATTTTCTCTCCATACTTGGATTTGCGGGTCGTTGGTGACGGCGATGAAGAGGCATCAAGCGCCGGGTCATCCGTGAGATGCTGGTGCTCGGGCTCTTCTTCGTCCTGGGGCGACGAGCCTTCGAACGACATGCGCGTACTCAGCTGATCCACTGACGCAGCAGACGACGACGATAATGACGACGACTTGGTGACCTCGTGGTGGACTGAAGACGATGACGCTTTTTGCGTCTTGCTCTCGGACCCGCAGGGCACGTGCGTAATGGACGCGATCGTGTGGTCGGGCGTCCACTCAATCACTTCCGTGTAAAGAGCCTGCTTGAAGAGCAGGCCGTGTTCGTAGACGAACTTGGACTGCCAGAGCCCCGAGCGCGCCGGCGAGCCCTTGATGTGCATGTGCGAGCTGAGCTTGGTCATGCGCGGGCCAACGAGGTACGCGAGCACGGCCGAGAGCCCCTCGAGGCGCGAGCCGTCCATGGTCGTCAGCGACACGTCCTTGCCCAGGAACGGCATGATCTTGGCCGCGTCGTTCTGCTTGAACGCGTACGCGAAGCGCACGTGGTTGATCAGCAGCTGCTCAATGCGTGGCTTTTGGGTCATCGCCTCCTGGTTGGACGCGGGCAAAGCGGATGGTGATGCTGACGAAGAGGAAGCCGGCGGGGACGGCGGCGCGGAGAGCGGCGGTAGCATCTTCTTATCGTTCTTCTTTAGCGGACAGGCGGTGGATGCAGATATGACTGTGTACGTGGACTGGTTGCTGTCGACGACGGGACTGGGGGGTGGGTTCAAGGGGAAAGACAATGGATTCTTTAGATGGTGCTGTTGCTGCTGTCTCTCTCATGGACCATCAACACGGCAGACAAGTAATCAATCGCAGTCACTGGGAGTGGTGGGACGGACGGAGGATGGATGGATGAGGGGGGACTGCTGGAAATGCGACCTGTTCTGCTTGCTTCCTGTTCAGTTGCTGTTTGCTGCTGTCTTTGCTGTGCGGTTCGCTCAGCAAAATAGAGAATGACACGGCAACAACACGGCAGGCGGCCTGTTTGGTTGTGTGTGTGGCAATCCGAAAGAGCGAGCGAGATTGCTGTTCAGCTCAGCCTGTTCACATTTTCTACAAGAGTGGCTCGAGTGGCTGGACAAAATATGGCTTTTTTATGGTCGAGAAAGCCCTAGCCCCACCATCATGAAACTGCTGATTACACTTGGATTCCCGCGTTTGCCTGACTTGGGGTAGGGTTGACGAGACTGAAAACTATTTTGCCCGAATCCGAATCTTTTTTCTTTGCAAAGCCAAGCACAAAAATGCAAGCCAAACAAGCTGCATATGTCAAAGAAACCAACCAAACCAAAGCGACCGGTAAAGGAAAAGCTACAATAACTCTACATTCTACGCTCTATTCTACCATAGCTGTTAGCGTGCCAACGGCGAAGAGCTCTGCTGTATTCTACTTTTGCCTGCAAGGTCTATCTCAAAATAGAGAATACCACTATTTGTGTTGGGTTCATAAAAAAAATTATATAGAGATCCACCATTTGACGGGAAAAGACGAGGAACCAGGTGACTGGATTCACTGAGTTTCCTGGACACTGACTTGAATTTCGTTCCTTATCTACTTCAATCTGCCATGTTCGGAGCCACATATCTTCACGGAGTTCTATCGCTCGTATAGTTATTTACAATCTGCTTGACCATGCGTGCAGCAGTCCTTTTGTGTGTGGATGTTGCTGTTGTGAGTTGCGAGCTTGCCGTGAGTTTTGTGAGAAATAGTTTTGTGAGAAATAGTTTTCCGTAAAAATGAGATACATTCCCAACGGTCTTTAATTTTGCGTTTTTGCATTTTGCACGCACTTTTTGTTAGGACAACTGTAGCATAATCTCTGGGTGGAGTAATCCCTCGCGTTAACTATTTGCTGCTACTTGCTTGGAATAGTGAGATATCGTCGTAAGCCTTGGCTTTAGCGGCCAGACACCCAACCATCAGACACTCAAATCCCATTAGCCATCAGCTACCACCACAGCGCGAGCGCGCGGCTGCGTAATCCGTTAATCTCCCTTAACTCTGTACTCAATGACGCCTCTCATTTGATTATGAGGAATATGAGGCGCCTCCACCACCAGCAGGTAGCTTTCTTCATGGCTTTTCAGGCCTTTCATAATCACCTTTTCAGCGATACCTTCGGGGTGTTTAGTAGTGACGATTGCGTTCTGATTGAATGTCCCATTGCACCATCACAACGCGCATGTTATCCTCCTAATGCAAAGCGACAAGCAATCTGCGTGTGGCTGGTCCCAAAATATACTGCAACATGCTGAGACGCCAACACGTCATGGCATCGCTTGCTTCAAGCAGGCGCAATCCAGGGTGGAACGCATGCGAACCACATTCGCAAAACAGTCGTGATCGACTGGTTGATGATGGCGAATGTGTGCTCCGAGGAATTCGATTGTGCGCACACAAAAAACGACTGGCTGTATGCAGCCCAGCGCACGCAAAGCAAAGGATTGGAGCTGTCATCGGGCGAGGCGGCATTGTCAGTCGTAATCTGCACAATCATATCATTCACTTGAGAATGTGCATAATCACCGTTTGGATTGTGAGCACCTTGTCGATTTAAGCTCACATAGTGAAACCAAGAGAACAAATCTCAGCAGCATTGCTGTTGTCACTTGTGCAGCACCAATAAAATGGTCCACTCAACCCATCAATCAGCTGGCAACTTAAACGTGAACATACGCGCGTCAACAACCTAGTTGAACGAGTCAGCAAACAACAAAAGGCGTTGATTGTGGCTGCGAATGAATAAATACACACACTTCGATCTGTGCTCTGTTTGGCCACGTATTTGAATAGTACACATCCAATCCGATCCCACCACCGAAGTGCCTGAACACTCAGCATTTGAATGCTGTTGTGCATCGATCGGCAATTATACTCACATATTGACAGCTCAATATATACATGAATATGTCAAGCGCGAACTTGGTACGTTTGATATCGCCAAGCATTTCGAAAAATGGCCCGGACTTGTGCTCACTCGAGTAACCTTCCATCCTGCATTTACAGCACGTCATTTTCTCGTCGCATAGGCTGAGTAGTTCGGGGAACGTGTAGACCGCCACCATCCTCTCCCAATCGGTCGGTGACGGGATGTTGACGTCCTCGATCGGGGCAGCAGGAGTCTCAACCAGCATCGCTGTCTCGTCGATGAGCGCCGTGGCGGACTCCTCGACAGCAGTGACCGCTTCTGGCCCATACTCTATTTTCAGCACATACTTCACGTATCTCCGCAGCTGTTGGGGCTGATTTTCCTTCGTGTAGTCGACAGAACGAGCGATCTCCAGTATCGATGACTCGACAGGGTTCTTTCGCATGATCCACCATGCGAGCGCAAGCACTGACATTGCGTTGGTTGGTCATCTTGCCAGCAACTTGTTAGCAATTTCGGAAATGAAAAACCTTGTGGACAGAAGGAAAAGTGTCAGAATCAGAAACTCAGAGAAGAATGATGGTCCTCAATTAGGGTCCTAACTGTCTGATAATTCGTTGGTGACTCTGATTCCCTATTCTTTTGTGGTGAGGCTCCTTCATACAGGAAATTTAAGCCAAACAGTGTCACCGAATTTAAGCGAGTGAAGAAAGTGAAGAAAGCGAAACCGCTTGTCGCACACTCACTTTCAATTGGCAGACTTTGCGAGCTTGCCGTGAGATAAAAGCAAACATGGTAGACATATCCATTTGTAGTAAAAAAAATAGTTTACGTTTGTTCGTGAATAAGTTGTGTATTTTACACAAATCAACTCCTAAATACGCTGAATTATTATTTATGGCATAAAGAACATACATAATCTAATTTATGGTTTTGATCCATTTTTTATACTTTAAGCCGCATTTAGAGCACTCGCTAGATTCCGTGTGACCACACCACATGTGCGGATTGGTCTACTTGTTGTGCTTCCAGTTTGTCCTGTGGGGAACAATTCCTCAAAAGGCCAAAAGCCCCAAAGCCAAAAGCGAGCAAGCGGAAGATGGCGTTTGAGGTGGACGAGGAGCCGCTGCCTCCGGGCTGGGAGGTGCTCATGTCGCGCTCCAAGAACATGCCCTACTACTCCAACGTGCGCTCCAAGAAGGTTTATTGGGTGGACGACGAGCTGCCGCGCGGCTGGTCACACCAGTTCGACGATAAAGGGCGGCTCTTCTACTTCCACATCCGCAACAAGAACGACACGATCACGTACGACAAGCCCGTGCTGCGGCCGCCACCCGCGCGGGATGACCAGCAGCAGCAGTTGCCGCCATCGCCGGACCCGCTGCCTGTTCCCGAGCCATCCTACGACCGTCGCCACGACCACGACGACCACGATCGCAGACGCTACAGTGAAGACAGCTCGCACAGCACGCCCCGTGGTGGTGGTGATGACCATCATGCGTCTGCGTCGTCCCCGTGGCGAGCCGCAGACCCGCCACCTCCCGTGCGCATGGAGCGCAAGAAGTCCAACTCGCTCATGGACCTGCTGTCGCCCGGACCTCCGGCGCTCGGCGCGGACGAGCGGTCCCCAGGTACCGACCGTACTATCGCATGAATAATGTCATTGGTGTCGTTTATTGTATTGTCTGCGCTATACTGACTGGCTGGATGTATTGTTTTGCATGGCGTTACATGTATGTGCTTTGCAGATGTGGACAACTTGCCCGGTCCGTCACCCTCAGCGCGACAGCAGCGGACGTCGTCGTCGACGATGGACATTGCGAACCTCGTGACGTCCTCAGCGTCGTTATCGTTCTCACCCGCAGCGTCAGCCTCCGTAAATCCGTCGTTCGCCGGCGTCAAGCGCTCGTTCGATCAGATCTCGAAGGACGCGGATCCGGACGCCGCGGCGGACTTCTACAACAAGCTGCAGCGCAACAAGACGAGCGACCGCGCGGACAGCATGCTCTTCCACATGCGCGCGATGAACAACTGGGTCAAGTCGATCCTGATCGGGGACTTCTCGAAGCGTGGCGACCGCGTACTCGACCTCGCGTGCGGCAAGGGCGGCGACCTGATGAAGTGGGCGAAGCGCGGCTTTTCCAAGTACGTGGGCGTCGACATTGCACAGAAGTCTCTCGAGGACGCAGTCGACCGATTCTCGAACAACGCGCAGAACCGCGAGCTCGACGTGGCGTTCGTGCAGGGTGACCTGGGCAAAGTGTCGCTCACGGACGACGTGCTGCACTGCTGGTCGCGCGACGTGCCGACGTGGAATGACCGCGCGACGAACATTGAGCCGGGATTCTTCAACATCGTGTCGATGCAGTTTGCATTCCACTACATGTTTGGCAACGAGCCGCGCGCAAACCGCTTCTTCCAGACGCTGCACACGCTGATGGCGGACGGTGGAGTCTTCATCGCGACCACGGTGGACCCGAACAAAATCCTCATGAAGTATTACCAGAGTCTAGGGCCAGCGAGTAACACTGGCGATGAAGGCTCAAGTGCGAACGGCGACGTCTGCATCCTCGACGAGAAGAAGCGCGAGGTGTGCACGATCCGCTTTGATGAGACGATCCGCCACCACCTGCTAGGCCATAACGCGTCGCGCGAGGGGCTCTTCGGGCTCCGGTATAACTTCACGCTGCGGGATTCGGACTCGGAAGAAGGCGGTGAAGCGGTGGACACCCCCGAGTACCTCGTGCCCGACGATCTCCTGAACCGACTGCTGAAGGAGAACGGCTTTGAGCTTCTGCTGAAGCAGAATTTTCACCAGTTCATCCTGAAAAACACAGACAAGAACCGCTCGCTGCTGGAGAAAATGAAGGTGATGAACTACGACGGCAGCATCTCGGATGCCGAGTGGGAGATCGCGGGACTCTACCAGGTGCTGGCGTTTAAGAAGGCGTATTGAGTCAAGTGTGTGGCTGACAGAGAGAAAAGAGAGACTTGGGAAGAGAGGAAGGATTCGTTATTGTAGCAGTATGTATGGAAACACGTATTAGGGCAGCAGTAGTAAGCAGCACCGCAGGCTTGCACAGGAACTACTGCAGTGTTTTTAGGACAGCGCGATGGTCGGGAACGGCGAGATGTAGCCGCAGTCGCCGCGCACGCCGACGTTGCCGTCCCCGTCGGAACTCAGGAAGTAGTTGAAGCAGTTGCACACGCCAGTAGTGCGGTCTAAACAATCTCAGCAGCAGAAGCACAAGCGTTAGCATCAGTCAGTACCAGTAAGCAGGTTCGTCCACAACAGTAAGACATTTTGTATCTCTCTGTCTACTCAATGTGGACAGACACCCCGGGAAGTACGTACCGCAGATGCCTCGACCCGAGCACTCAATGTTCGCCTTTGTGCCTTTCTGGAGCTCGGCGACCACGACCGTCGGGGTGACCGTCGAGTGGTAGAGCGCAGCTGTCGACGCCGTGAGCATCGGCAGGTCGCCCTGCTCAGTCGTGAACTCCACGGTCGTGACTGGTTGACACACATAGAGATCAATCATTTCATACGAGCATATAGTATGCAGGTGGACACTATGTCCACAACGGATGGACAGAACCAAGTCAAGAGCGATTGTACAAACGTACCGACTGCAGTGGTGCCGTCACAGATATAGGTGCCACCACCACCAACCGTGACTGTGACCAAGTCAATCGTGGCCAAGCTCTCGAGCGCGGTCTTGACGGTCGCGGCGTCGGCATTCCACGCGATTCTCCCAGTCGCGTACTGCCGAAAAGTGAGCGCGAACCAGCCGTTTTCGGCCTTGCACGCGAGCGTCTGCTTCTCATTCACTTTCCCGAGCTCGTACGGGTCCGCGCCGAGCGGACAGAACTGCGACGAGCAGTCGTAGTCGTGGAACTCGCCGAACGCGCCGGCGTATGGTCCCAGGTAGTAGTCCTTCGTGCAATCGCAGCCCTGGATCTTGTTGTAGTCCCACGTCGACGGCACGTTGAGCGTGTTGCCGTAGGTCACGCCGAGCAGGTCGCCGTTGCTCGCAGCTGCGGCCGCCAGCTGCTGCATCGTCTTGCACGTGCCGTGGCCGTTGCACGGCACCGTGGCGCCGGGACACTTGAGCACGTCGCACGCCGAACCCGTGAACATGGAATTACACACGCAGGTACCTGTCTTGGTGTCGCACGCCCCCCTGTTCGAGCACATCGCCATGGCGTGTGCCGTGTCCGGCCCTGTGGCACCGTCGAACCACGCGATACCCTGCGGACATGTACGCTGCGTGCAGTCAAAGTTTGTGAAGCCCGTGTTGCACGTGCACTTGAACGTCGGGGCGCCGCTGCAGGTCCCCTGTCCATTGCAGACCCCGTTGGCAGTCGTCGGACACGCGGTTGCAGTGCCGAACCCGCAGTCTCCAAGCGAGCCCTGCCCTCCTGCACCGTCGCTGCTGGTGAAACCCGTGCTGCACGTGCACACGCCGGCGTTCGGGTCGCACGTTCCTCGATTCGAGCAGTACGCTTCCTCTCGCGTCCCCTGTGTGGTAGTCGTGATCGTCAGTGAAGGCACCGTCCCTCCTCCCGTGAGTAGCTTCTGGATCTGTAGCGTTGGCACATCCCCCGGGTTGTTGGTGAACTCGATCGTGGTCGTGGCGCCAGTCGCGCTGCAGAGCGTCGCGCCGCTGCCGGTAGTCGTGACCGTCACGCCGTTGATCGTCGCAAGCTTCTCGAGCGCGGCCTCCAATGTCGCATCTGAGTCCGTCGGAAGCAGGTTGATCGTCGTGTAGCGCCGGAACGTGAACGCAAACGTCCCCGTGCAGCCGGTCGCGACGTCGCAGAGGCAATAAAGCTGCTGGATCTCGTTCACTTGCGCAACTGTTGTCATCGGGTCGTCGCCCTTGGGGCATTCGCGCTGCGTGCAGTCGTAGCCCTTGTAGCCGTTATCACACTGGCAGCCAAAGATCTTATCGGCGTCCCAAAGTGTATACGTGGTGGAGATGAAGAAGTTAGTGTTGTCCTGGATCGCGGCAGCCTCGCGCATGCTAATGCAGCGGCCGTTCGTGCACGACGGACAGGACATGCGCTCGCACGCGACGCCTTCGAAGCCCGTCTGACACCTGCAGTTCCCGGTGACGCGGTCGCAGAGCCCCATGTTGGAGCACTCGGCCATGTCGTGCGCGACATCGGTGGCGCTGGCGTAGTCAGACCACGCGATCCCCTGCGGGCACGACATTTGCTTGCAGGACGTGCCGATGTACCCAGCGAAGCACTTGCAGTAACCCGTCGTGCCATCGCAGGCGCCGTGGCCGCTGCACGTGCCGTCGCAGGTGATGCTTTGGACCGGAAGAACTACAAGTGCGAGGAGAAGCACGCAGAGAGCCACGAGGAAGCGTGGCGCGCGAACTAAAGGCGGCTTCATGTTGCGGATTTGACACAAGAGCGCTCGCTTCGTAGGCGGCTGGTTCCAGCAGCTAGCTCTCCTGCTTTGAGAGGAAACGGATGCGTTGATGCCTCTCGTCGCGGAAGAGTCGGCGGTGTGTGGCTCGTTGAGATTGGTAAAAATACACCCATGGAGTTCGTTTGTTCGTTCATTCGAGAGGAACACACAGAGGATGGCATAGGATGATCGCGCAATGGGAGGAGGTGGTGTGTGTGGGAGTAGATCTCGCGTGCTCATGCCAGGAGCTACTCATGAGAGGTCACACGGATTTTGCCTTGCGACTTGTGCTTCCTGCAGCGCAAAACGTGTGAGTGAAATGGTCTTCTTGGTTCTACTTTATGAGCGCTTCAACATGGGAGCTTATCAGAAATCCTTCTCTCTCCTCTTCATGCTTCCCTCCTTCCTCATTCGCTTCAAAGCCGGAAGTGCAACGACAACAGCATGGTGAACAAGCGATGCCGTTTCCCCATTTTTATAGAGGATTAAGTCGATTATAATCTCAAAAATGACCAGATTGCATAATAATAGCCAATCAGATTTTTTGTTCCTCTAAAATATCTGCTTCGCGAAAAAAATGCCTCTCTTTCCAGCCAATCGCTACTCACCACTTACGTTGCCTTTCTCAGTCGAGGTTGCGCGAAGGTGACGCCAACATCAACGCAAACGCCGTTCCACTTGAACCACAGCTCGCTCACTCGCGTGAAAGCGAAAGGTGCTCGATCGATCGATCGATCAATCTCCATCGCGACAATCCTGAGCCGACTGCGCTGCGCTGAGAAAGAGAGAAAGAGAGAGAGAGAGAGGAGCAAGAGCGACTCGTTGGTTTGTCCTCGCAGCGGCCAGATAGAAGGACCTGCTCAGATTCTGCACTTGCGAAGTGTCAACGTCATTCTGTCGCTCGGCTTGCTCTCGACGCTAGTGCGTTGTGTGTCGTGTGTTGAGATGACAACTTCTTCTCCAGCTCACTGGGGCGCGCATGTAGCGATGCGAGCGCTCGCGCCAAAGCCAGAGCGAGCGCCTAGTAACGAAGACACATCGACAGCACCAGTGGATCCAGCAACAGTGATACCAGCGCCTGCTGTACAACTAACTGCTGCAACAACGATGCCACCCGACAAGAAGCTGCTCGCGCGCACCCCTCGCGCGATGAAGAAGTGCACGATCCCCGATTGCGAGAGCCTTGCGCGCTCGCGTGGTCGCTGCAAGGCGCATGGCGGCGGCAAGCGCTGCAACGAGCTCGGCTGCAAGCTGAGCGACCAGGGCGGCGGGTTCTGCATCCGTCACGGCGGCGGCCGGCGCTGCGAGGTCGACGGCTGCGTCAAGAGCGCGCAGTCGCGACGCTTCTGCAAGGCGCACGGCGGCGGTGTGCGCTGCAAAGTGGACGGGTGCGCCAAGACGAGCCAGGGCGGCGGGTGTTGTCGCGCACATGGCAGTGGACCGCGGCCCAAGAAGAAGAAGGCGATGGGAGAGAGGGATAGTATCAACGGCGGCAAAGTGGATTCAGCTCACGCTGCAAGTCCTAGTTCTAGTACACGGCAACGCCCAGTCTCCGAATCAAATGAGCCTCCGAGCCAGACGAAGAGCCCATTGGCGTTTCGGATCCACGCGACCTCAGCCACACGTCAAGCCTCTGCTCTTCACAGGACACTACCGCCACAGTTCCCAGGAAATACGAAGAGCTCCAACTCTGGCGTGGCGCCAACTCAACCCCAGTTGTCGTCGGCGTCTTCTTCTGTGAGTTCAGTTTGGTGCCGCATCAACGGGTGTGGGAACGCTGTGCCTGCGTCAAATGCGAGCCAGCTGTGCGAAGAACATGGAACGAATCTGCACTTCGCTGCCTCTCTGCTGGGCATGCTGTCCACTGAATCGGCGTGAAGAAGCTGATGAATGAAACTATTACTGCTAGCAGCTGGAACGGGAGTCGTTCATACTAAATACCTCTATGAACTTTTGCTATTTAATCGCATCGACAATGGTGCAGAACATATATGAAGATGAACAAGCAAAAGTCCATCATGCAAACAACACACGGGGCGATACGAGAAGAAAGAAGGAGCTTATTACTTCAATGCACGCTGCCACTCGGCATGCCACACGCCAAAAACGTCATCATAAAAAAGAAACGAAAGCAATGCCACGACACGTTCTCGGCACGCTTGGTAGGTGGATAGGTAGGTACGTACGTACATTGGGGAGGGCTCAACTAGAAGGAGAACCTTGGTTTGCTAGTAAAATAGTCAGCCACCCACTAGCTTCCTTCCCTACTCAGCACATGGAGCGGCGCACGGCCTTGGGCTGCGGCATACGCTTGAGCCGCTCGCCGCTGTCCGCGAGCAGGTTCTCCACGCGCTCGATGGCTGTGGATATCCGCTGTAGCTGCGAGCCGTGGTAGTCGATTACGCTCGCCATCTCGTGTTGCTGCGCGGCAAGGATCTCCTGCGTGGAGATAGTCTTGTCCAGGAGGTCGAGCATCATGCGCTCGTTCTGGTTCAGGTTGGAGGGGGACGCCTGTTGGATCTGCTGCTGGTCTATCGAACGCACGGGCACGATCTTGACGCAGTGGCTGCTGCTGCCGTAGCTGCTGCTGTCGTTGCTGCTCGAGAAGCTAGTGAAGCTTTCTTCCGAGATCGTGCGCGTGATGCCGAGGAACGACGAGTTCGCCTCGTGGGTGCGCTGGTTGTCGAACGAGGAGCTGATGTCCTCGCTCATGCGGTACTCTCGGCGCATTGGCGGCGGGAGTGGCGGTGGTACTGCTGCTGCTGACATCGGAGCTGGCGCCGGCACGTGCATCAAGTCCTGGAAGCTCAGGCGGCGCTGATTGTTACCGCTGCTGCCAGTGTCCGAGTACACGCTCTGTTTCCGTAACCGCGAGGAGATCGACGGTCGCGCTGGCGGCATCGGCCCCTGAAGGTGGTGATGGTGGTGGAGAGGGTACGCCTGCTGCTGCTGGGGCGACAGACACGTTCGCAGCCGCAGCATGAGGCCGCAGCTCAGGTTCGGCTCCAGCGCCTGGTTCTCGTGCGGCTGCGCCACGATGCACGACACGTTCACAGCCCCGAGCCCGTCGTGCAGACTGCACGGCGCGACGAACCAGCCGAAGAGCAGATCGCTCTCCTCAGACTCGTAGATCTTGGTCCCATTCACGGCCACGACGACTGTACTGCCGTCCGGATACTGACGCGAGTGTGTCAGCACGCGCAGGGCTTCACGGCTGGCTGAGATCACATCTAGTGGCAGCAGCCAACAAATCACATAAGTCAGAACCCCAACACTCTAGTTCACATCCACACACACACACAAGCTGATCTTTTGAGGGGTACGTACTTGGCTGGAAGGTGATCTCGTCCATCCACGTCTGCGCGCTGAGCTTGTAGCGCCGCGTGACGTGCGAGAACAAGCTCTGGTAGATGAGCATGTTCTCGTAGTTCTGTAGGTGCGCGACCGCCTCGGTACACGTGCCCGAGAGCTTCGTGTTGCTGCGCGTGAACTGGCGTCCGTTGCGGAAGAGCTCGAACGCCTTGACGCCGTCCTGCGACGGCCGCTCACACCACAACGTGCTCTGCAGCCGCTGGAAGAAATCCATGGACACACCGATCTTCTCGCCGTATTCCTGCGGGACAGAGGACAGCGCCAGGTACATGCATGGACTCGGGTCCGTCCACTCGAGATCGCCGCTGCTGCCCTGGGAGGACGCATAGTCTGCGAGGTTGAGTCCGTGCAACGACGCGTGCAAATCCAGGAACCCGCCGCAGTCCGTGCCGGAATTGCTGCTTCGCTCACTGCTGCTGTCGGAGGCGGTCTCACTGGCCACCATGCGCTGCTGGTAGTGCTGCTGGAAGGTGGATGGTGTCGGATGGACAGCGGAGGACGCCGAGCGATTGTCCATCGAGATGAACGTCGAATCTGTCTGCTACAGGTGAACATTTTGTTTGTTCCAAAACAAAAACAAAAAATAGATGTAGTGAGATAAAAAGTACAGTCGTACCGTGAAAGACAAAGAAGCAGCTTCAATCAAAGTGTCCACTTACCCTGGACGACGATCCGTCCACGCGCTGTTCGAGCACCTCGGACACGATGTTCGCGACGGCCTCGAGCGTGCTCTTCATCGCCGGCGACGTCTCCTTGTGCGGCGAGCTGTCCAGCGCGCAGACCACGCCGATGCACTGGCCCATGACGCGGATCGGCGCGCCGGCGTAGTACCGCAGGGGCTTCGAGCCGATGTTGATGTTGTTCGCGTGGAACTGCTTGTCCACGTTCGTGTCCGCGACGATCATGGTCTTGGCCTGCGCGAGCGTCTGTGAGCACACACAGTCGTCGCGTGGGATGTGGGTGCGGTCCCAGCCCACGCTCGCCTTGAACCAGAGGAAGCTGTCGTCCAGGATACCTATAAACGCCACGGGACACTCGAGCGTGCGCGACACGATGCTCACGAGCAGGTTCATCGTCGGGTCATTCTCCGAACGCAGGATCACCGAGTTGCGCACGATCTGCAGCCGCGCGCTCTCGTCGTCCGGGATCGGCTGCGGCCAGAGTTGGATCACGCTGCCGTTCGTCAGGTCCGAGTCCATGCTCCATATCGAGAGCTGCTTCTGGCCGATGCCTCGTCGTTGAGCGTTGTTGTCGGCGGTACTTGAGGATGGGTCACCACCATTGTGAGACACATACCCTCTTGCTCCTCCGTGACCGCTGCTTTGAGCACCGCCGCCGTTGACATTGTGCACCGGCTGGATCAACATGCGGCGCTTGTCCATCGCGAGTGTCGCGCGTAACGTCGTCTCGTGCTCCTTGATCGACGCGTCGGTCGCGCGGATCATGCAGAACGTGCACACGCGCGTAGCGCACTGCACGTTCACATCCGTCAGGCGGATCTCGCGCTTACTCGAGCAGCCCCCGCACACCACTTCGCCGCACTGCAAGCAACAATATCAACAAAGAGAGACCGTGAGTCACACAATCCGTAGATATATCCTGAGAGCCATCAAGGTATTCGATAGAGAGAGAGTAACACACCGTGCGGCAGTGGTGGCGGCGCCGAAACGGTAGGAACTGCTGTACGCACACGTTGCAGTGCGTGCGCACCTCGTCGTGCACCCAGACGTCAGTCTTGAGTAGGTTGCCCACGACCAGCAGTCCACCCTCGAGGAAGTACATGTGCTGCGGCGACGCCGGCGAGCTCGCGCTGCGCTTCCCTCCACCCATTTGTTTCTCGGTGTAAATACACGTTCGTTATTCGCGCGGCACTTGCCCTATGTAACCACCTCGCAACGCTATGCACGACTTGCTAGTTTGCTGAAGTTGCTGGATTTGCTAGCTTGACTTGTTTTGCCTGGAGTGCGGATCTGTGTGTTTGCTTGCTTTTTCGTGGGTGCGACTTCTTGGGAATGCGCTCTTGCACGCGACTTTCGTTATGCGCAGAAGGCAAGAGAGCAGCAGGCAGCAGGCGTCGTGTGGGCCATTTCACTATCAGGGAAATGGTTCTTTGGTGGAAGCTTTTTTCGTGTTGGCTCAGTCGTTCCTTCCACGGTTTTGCATGTTGCATTCTTTTCGATTTTCTACTTTTTTGCTATTTGTTCCAATTCCCACACATTGCCATTCAATCAAAGCAAAGAACAGGTCAAGGAGCGCGATATTGAGACGCAAAAAATGCTAATGGCTCAGCTAAATTTGGCCGGGTGAACTCTTCAAGATCGCTACCACTGCTAATGCCACACCGATTTGGAGGAGAGAGGAAGCTCGATGGCAAGTGGAGACAAAAAAGCGTGCTTTATTGAGGGAGTATGCAGCACACAATCTGTGTGGCAGCAGCAGCTGCTGCAGCTTTTGGATCCAGTTCAGATGGCTCCCAAGCTCGTGCTCGTGTTCGTGAGGCCAAGAAACGAATGAAACTGCTAGCAATTTGAGCTGGCATCCATGCAAACTCGCTTTTGTCAGCTATTTATTTGAATGAATGAATCGCGAGGCAAGTCCGTTTTCGTTATGCAAGTCCTCGCAAGCGCCGCCATTTGCGTATTGCGGATTTCCAGCGCTTGAAGCATTTGGACAGGACGGACTAAGTCCTCCTGGGAATTTAGACCAGCGAGCCCGTATTTCTCACCAGAAAAGAGGTCGGTTCGAGGAACGCAGGAGGAAGCGCAGAGGAACAAGGAGATCATAGACAGTGAGTTTCACTCAGGGCTTCCACTTCCTCTCTCTTTCTTAGTCAGCATCCACATGGAGCCAGGCATAAATCGCAGCGTCCAGAGTTCGTCTATCATCAGCTTATCATATCGAGGAGGACGAGAAACGAGAGTTGTTCGCTCGCTGATCACGTGCAAGAATACGAAGCATATTCGAAATTCGGAGGTGGCCTACTTTCATTTCCATTTCCGAAAATTGAATCTCAATTGTAGAAAGAAACAGGAGACCTGGAGGAGCGCGTGTTCTTTACCGCAGACACCACCGCTGTCTCTCAATCTGCATAGACCAGCCTGATGAGTCTCATGGTGATCTCCATTACTTGCAGCGCTACTGCATTTAAGAGTCAGTGCCGACTTGTCAGAAGACATCAATCACTTCGCTGGACTGCAGCCCTTCAGCTCACTCTTCGTTCTTTTCCCAGTCGGCAAACTTGGAGGGGGGGGGATATATGTGTGTGTTTGTAGGATTTGTTGGTTCTCTTCACGAGTTCCAAGTATCATGAGACTTGAGAGCCTGATGGGCCCAATGAGCGAAGTAAATTTGCGTACCGGAGTGTGTCCAGACAGATCGAGCGCAGTACACGCATCCTCGGGTGTCGTTTGGAGGCCCAGGAAGAAATCAAGGAGAGATCGGCACACACGGCACATGCAGTGAAGAGCTGCGCTCTCATAAATGAATTGGCTATTCCGCAATCATCACGATGGCGGCAAAGCACTTTGCTAAATGCAGGATGTGTGGTTAGCTCTCACTGTAAAAATCTAGCGATCTCGCAAGTGCGACGCCAAAGATCTCCATCGTTCATCCATGGATCTATCGATCGATTCGTCCGAGTGCCCTGCTGGTATCCACGCGCGCGCGCTCGGAGTTCTGTTACGGCTCTTTGTTTTTTTCACGAGAGATGAAGAAACTCTGAGGATGGATAGCGCATTCAGTTTCGGATGCTGGTGGCCGAGGTCTTATTCCCTTCAGCTCACCCGCTAGTACACCGAAGTGTACAGATTAATACTCTTTGAACAATCATCCGCGTCAGTGGTGCGATCTGGATACACTAGCGTGGTGATAGTGCTGGACGCTTGCTTCGAGTTGGAGAATAGCGCGAAGTCAGATGTGTGAACTTTGCTTGATCACGAGCTCCCATGTACCGATCACCGAAGAATGTTGGTGCTGTGAAGGTAGTCAGTTTCAGAAAATGGGTAGTCATTAATAAATTGTGCTGGAGGTAAAAAAAAGCTTGCATTTTGCATATTATGCGCCAATACAGAACTCCAAAGGTTATCTCTGCAGGGAAAGCGTCCTAGAGTTCCAGTTGCAACTCAACGATTTGTTACCAGTATTTTGAATGGCACAACTGTGGATAATGAATGATGCGTACGTCGTCGAACTCTTCGGCTCGGATACTGGCGTCGATCGGCCTCATTTTATCTTCGCATGCACACACACTAAGAAATCTGCCAAATGGTTCTCGTCGTGTCCAGTGATGCATTCAACCAAGTGGCACCACCACCGCTTTCAGGTGACTGGCATCATCAACATGCAGAAAGTCAGAAAGATACCTTTTGGCCGCGTCTGTCTGTCGCTCGTTCATCTGTCGCTGCATCGTCTCAAGTGGTTGCGCTCACAACGCTGTTCAATGTCGTACGACCTTCTCGCACGAGTCAGTCAGTGAGCCAATCACTCACACGACATGGCGGCGCAAACCGCACTCACTCCACTCGAAGGTCTCATTCCACGAATACAGTAATAATCAAATCCCCAATTGATTTGACAGTCTGAGCCACACGATTTACATGTGCCCTAATTTGTTTTTGTTTTTTTGTCTTCCAACAACACACAGAGATGGCTTCTGTGATAGATAAATAAAAAGTAATAATCCCTGTGGCATTTCCTCAAGCACCAGAGAAAATCACTGGATCTTGGACATCGGTTCGCTGATCTCAGTTTCGATTTGATCGTCTTTGGCCAGGAACCGAAAAGGGAATCCATTGGAGAACACAGAGAGGCATAAATCAACCCATGAAAATCCATGAGAACCAAGCAAATCACACACGTGACTCATGGACATGGTCGAGTGTTGATGTCAACGATTCCTCGGTTTGTTGATTTGTATCATTCCATTTGTGTGGGTGAGCTGCGACCATGACTGATTGAAATTGGGGCTGATCTGAAAAAGTGAGTTTATGAGAAGAAGTCCGTGGCAATAGCCGGAATGGGTTTTCGCATGGGTGTGAATAGAGGCAAGACATGATTTGGCTATCGCCACGGACCCAACGGCTTTTTCTGCACGATTAGACACAGTATAGCGCGTGTGTATGTCATCCTCGACCGGATACTGAGGACGCAAAGCGGTTGCATCTCACAGAACTCGACGCTTGCTATACCTGACTAGCCGGATAATATCATCCCAAAGACGCCAGTTCAAATTGCTTGAGGTCGAGACTGATAGGGGTTGGGTACACCATGCGAAAGCGAGCGTTTTTCCGAAAAAACGAGCGAGCGATTTTTCCGAAATCCAGTCTTCCCGCCTGTTGTGCTGTTGTTTGTGCCCAGCAGCTCCGTTCCGCAAATTTACTTTCCCTATTGCACGCAACAAGCGAGTGAGCGACCCGTCCGACTAAACAGACCAGCAAGCGATATATGTACGTGTACACGCGTGCTCTGCTCCTTCCTCTACGACGGCCAAGAAGTGCGGCGCTCATGGAACTGACGATCCTCTCTGTGTACATGTGCTGCTGCTTTGTGTGAA
Organism: Globisporangium cylindrosporum; assembly: GCA_038050675.1. Taxonomy (NCBI): domain Eukaryota; phylum Oomycota; class Peronosporomycetes; order Pythiales; family Pythiaceae; genus Globisporangium; species Globisporangium cylindrosporum. The sequence goes on along the minus strand of JALBZD010000001.1, from coordinate 180,840 downwards.
TGTACAGACCATGGGAGGCAGCTGCTCGAAGCGACCAGACCCGCGCAAAGACTCGCCGACGCTGACCCCGCACCGCGGCAATACTGGCAACTACCGCAATGGCAATGGGTTTGACAACATTCAGGTTGATGGAGGCGGCCGCCCGCAGCCGCCAATCCGCTCGAAGCCGGCGCCGCCGCAGCCAAAGGCGAACACGGACAACTGCTTCCCGGAGCTCGTGCAGTTCCGCCTCGATGAGACCGAGGTGCTGCTCACGCGTAAGGTGTCGAGCGGTGCGTTCGGCGTCGTGTGGCTCGGCCACTACCACGGCCAGCCGGTCGCAGTTAAGCGCATGATCGACGGCGACGAAGAGGCGATCGCGTTCTCGCGCGAGATCATGACCATGTCGCGTCTCGTGCACCCGAAGATCGTACGCTTCATCGGCGCGACGTGGACGAACAGCAAGGACCTCGGCGGCGTCACGGAGTACATGGACGGCGGCGACGTGCGCACGCTGCTGGAGAACCGCAAGATTGACTTGAGCTGGCGACGGGAGAAGATCTCGATGGCCGTCGACATTGCCGAGGGCCTCGCGTACATGCACTCGCTGAACCCGAAGATCATCCACCGCGACCTGAAGTCGCGCAACGTGCTCTTGAACTCGGCCATGGTCGCGAAGCTGTCGGATTTTGGGCTGTCGCGTAACCGTACATACGAAGAGACGCTGACTGCAGGTGTCGGCACGGTGCGCTGGACGGCGCCGGAGGTGATGCTCGGAGAGAACTATAGTGAACAGGCCGATGTGTACTCGTACGGTGTCGTGCTCTCGGAGTTGGACACGCGCGAGATCCCGTTCGAGGAGAAGTCGAGCAGCCGCGCCGGCGGCGGCCAGCCGGACATGGCGATCGTGATCAAGGTGGCCAAGGGCGAGCTTCGTCCGTCGTTCGCGCCAGACTGCCCCGAGGTGATCCTCAAGATTGCGCGCGCGTGTCTGCAGTTCGACCCTGCGCTCCGTCCGAGCAGCGCCGCTGTCGCGCGCATGCTCTCGGAGGCGCGCGTGGAGCTGCAAGCCCAGGCATAAACGAAGAGCTCCATCTCATCACAACCACGACCACGACTTCTTCCTCCCAGAAATGTACACGAAAAGAAGGAAATTACAAGATAGCGAAGATCGTCCACCCCAAGCAATCAACCAACCTCCAGCCCTCCCAGCCCCAGAAGGATTGAGAATGAGGGGCCAAGAGAGAGAGAGAAGAAGCGCGCATTCATTTGATGATCCATGAATGGCGGCAACGCGTATTCTTTCTCTCTGTCTCTGTCTCTCTCGTTCTTCTCCATTGCCACTACCACCACCACCATTTTCTTTTCTTTTTGCTGTCGGCTCTCCCCCACCCCACCCCACCTCCCTTTTGATATTTTAGCTTTAATGAGGGAAGTACACTGTGTGTGTTTTTATTCTATCTCGCGTCTTCACCATGCAGTCTTCACCATGCAGTCTTCATCATGCGAGCTTGCATCTCTTTTGCATCGCTTGAGTCGCTTGTGTCAATCAATATGCGCAGAGCGAGCGAGTCACTCATGTCGTTTCCATTTTGTCGTCCATTCCATTTTCTATTTTGCCATGTGTGACCTATTTTATGATAAAGTACCTATATTAGCATGCTGATCCTAATATTCACATGACCAAGCCAATCAATCAAATCAATCAATCATCCGATCAAACGGATAGAGAATGCTGCGCTGCTCGTTGACAGCACGAGCGCAGCGGCTCCCAGTGCACGCTCTTGGATGTCGCTGCAGCACACTCTACGATCGCCTACCTGCCATGCGAAGCAGCAGCAGCTCTGCTGCAGTACATGGCGAGCGCGATAACTTTCCATTTCGTGATCTCGCGCAGACGTTTGCAGCCATTGAGGTGAGAAAGCGTGGCAATTGTATGGATGGTGTCCATGAAGCTGCTGGTTTGCATGGCCACAGACTAATACAATGGCATACTGATATGTTTGCAGCAAGCGAAGCAGTCACGCGACGCCAGTGTGCGTTTACTCGCGACGTGCTTTCGACAAGTGATGGATCGATCGTCGTCGTCGACTGAGCTCGCCTCCGCATTGCACCTCACTGCATCACAGGTACAAATCAATCACCCTGATTTTCTCAATGCACAAATCAATGTTTACATACTTTCGCGCTAATGTCATTCGCTTGATGTATGTAGCTGGCACCACCGCATGAAGGCGTTGAGCTGCGCTTTGGGACGCGCTCGTTTGCGCCGGTGGTCGAGCAGCTCATGTCGGCGACTCCGGCCGATGTTGCCCCCATTCAAAAGCTCGACATGACCAAGTTCTCCGACTTTGGAACAGCCGTGCAATCGCTTATCATCAGCGGCAGCATCGTGATCCCAGATGCAGATGCAAATGACGATTCTCCAATGACCATCTCGTTTGTGCACCAGGAGCTGCTGCGACTCGCACGCGAGGAAGGCAGCGGCGCTGTGGTTCGCAAACAGCAACGCGCGGTGCAGTTGCTCAAACAGTGCAGGTGAGTTGGGCAACTACAGTTCATCTGGCATCCTTCTTGATACGCTTCGTAAAAGCTCATAGCTGATCGTCATCATCCAGGTCCGCTGAAGAAATGGTGTTCATCGTTCGGATGCTGGCTGTGAGTCCATTCGTTACTGCTGTCGTTGAGAATCACATGTTCAGATGACGCTTTTAGGACATCCTTGACACTTACGATGCCGTCTTGTCCTTACTGTTCTTTGCACACACTCACAGCACCAGAGCCTTCGAATCGGCATGGGTGAAAAATCCATTCTCGCGGCGTTGGCAACCGCAAGCGCTTCACCGTCATCGGGTCAATCAGCAGAAGTCGATATTGTAGACACAACAGCTTCGATAGCGGCAGCAGTGCCATCACAGAAGCCTTGGGTTGAAAGCGTCACGAAAGCGTACGCTCAGCAGCCAAACTACACAGTGCTCGCCCAGCTGCTCTTCGAGACTCAGCACGAGCAGGACTTGGTGAAAAAAGTCGAGTGGCTTGATGGACACGCGTCACCAACGGTGGGGATCCCAGTGCTAACGATGTCAGCGAACCCAGTGTCAAGTGTAGCGAATGTGATCGACCGCATCCAGAAGACATCGGGCAAAGCAGCGACCTGTGAATACAAGTACGACGGAGCTCGCGTTCAAATCCACTTGTCATCACCCTCTTCGCCATTTCCGTCGTTAAAGCGAGTGGTAGGCCGGATCTTCAGTCGTAACATGGAGGACAACACGGAGAAGTACAGCTCGCTGCTGGATGTGCTGGCGCGTCAGCTGCGCTTCGACGCTTCATCACCTAGTGAAGTCCATGAGCTCATCGTGGAGGGCGAAGTGGTTGCTGTGGATCGCGCGACGCAGAGGTTCCTCCCGTTCCAAGTGTTGCAAACGAAGACGACAACCGACTTTTGCCTCTTCGTGTTTGATTTGCTCCATCTGAATGGGAAAAAGCTGATTCATCATCCGTTGCGAGAACGACGAGATCTCTTGCGGGAGACTTTGGTTGAAGAGCCAGGGTTCCTTGAGTTCGTTAAGAGTCGGGATATCAAGCTGAGCGATGAGTCTTTGGCAAGTGGAGACGGCGAAGATGAGACTGTGGCGATACGGGGCTCGAACGTGGATGCTGTGAGGGGATTTCTTCAGGAAGCAGTCGCCGCTGGCTGTGAAGGCTTGATGATCAAAACGCTAGATGGTGACGATGCGGACTACAAAGCCGGCGTCCGATCGTACTCGTGGATGAAGGTCAAACAGGACTACCTTAGTGAAGATGCATCGCCGTCTTCAAAACCGAAAGCTCAGCGTAGTAACGCAGACCACGGCATGTTTCTCCCTGACACTCTGGATTTGATTCCCGTCGGAGCGTTCCACGGCAAGGGACGTCGCTCGGGAGTCTTTGGCTCGTTTCTCATGGCGACGTACGACTCTGGAACGGGAAAGTTCGAGGTACGAAAGACCTTGTGACTATATGTGGTTGTCTCGTGTTCTCAATGACGCTGAAGCCTCTCTTGATCCTCTTGTAAAACCACCTTGTAGACGATCGGCAAAGTCGGTACGGGATTTTCGGATACGCAGCTTGCTGAAATCTCACAGCGCCTGACGCTCCAGACCTCGGGTCAAAGCGATGGCTCCGTTCCTGAAATGATCTTCTCTGCTGCAATTCGTAGTCGCCATCCGGACGTGTGGCTGAGCCCAAGCGAGGTCTGGGAGATCAAAGCGACACAGCTCACATCGTCGCCATCTTACACGTGCGCTTCTCAGTTGGAGACAGAAGTAGTGGTCGCAGGTGATGGAGAGGATAGTTCGCAAGCTGCAAAAACGCGCGGGAAAGGTCTCGCACTGCGATTTCCGCGATTTGTCCGATTTCGAACCGATAAAAATCCGGAGCAAGCGACGGAGAGTTCACAAGTCGCTGAATTGTTTCGACAACAAACGGCAAATCAGAATGGCGACAACGATCAATAAGGAATGAAATTGTTGCTTTAGAAAACAACAAACCTCTCATGCCGTCAGCCCTTCTTTGCCTCCGTTTATCTGCATTCTACCTGCTGTACTTGACCTTGTAGATGCGCACAATCCACTGCTCTGAAGTGAACGCCTCCTCAAAATGCTTCAGCGAGATTTCACTCGCCACTTTCGTTCTCCGGTTTCGGTCCAGACCCTGAGTCGCATCGGTTCCGTCGCCATTGTCCAGCTGCGCGAAATCTGCAAAACTGAACTTGTACAACAAACTCGAGGTCACAGCCGAGGTCGAGTTCTCGTGAAACACGTACTTTCCGTTCACTTGGAACTCGGACTCGATGGTCGTCTCAGGAAACACGCCCTCTGTGATCTTGATAATCCACGGCAGCTTGTCGAGATCATCTCCGCTCATCCCAACCTTCCCACCAAAGAGGATAAAAATGTAGTCGACTCCGAGGCTCTGCAAGATCGGCAACGCTTCTTCTTCCGTCGAGGTGAGCACTCTTCCCACTGTTGCAATGTGCGTGTTGTTCCAAGTGTTGTTGTCGACAATCACTGTGCGGTTAGCGAGCGATGAAAGCTGGTATCCGTAGTCCCACCAGCCAAGAATTTTCGCGTCTTCAGGGGTGTTTTGGCGCAGCCACATGTACGCTTCTCGGTAATCGTCGTGAGCCGTCTTCTCACGCGTTGTCATGTTCCAGCTCTCGTACACCAGCGAGGTGGACGAGTAGGCTTTTCTGGAAATGGTAGCAGACTGGCGAACATGAACAACCAGCAGAAGCTAGCAAAACACAAGATATACGAAATCGTCGGCACAATAAGTATCACGTCACAAACATACCGGTATTTGTCATCGAAAAGCACAACCAACAGTCAAGAGCACAAAGGACTTACGCATACTGCAATGAGGAGCAACCCGATCGCATTTGGAACTTCGCTAGGTCGCAGACCGGCTTGCATTCCCTTCGGAGGAGAGACGAAGCGCAGCTTCACGCTGAATGCTTTCAAGGTATCACCAGAGTACTCGTCGCTTTGTCTGTCCTTCTGAGTTGCGGCATCTTTCGTAGCATTTGGGTCCGCGCTTGGCGTGGGGTCACAGGTGGCGTTCGCGCGCGTCATCGACGCCACTCGATCCAAGAATGTGGAGATTCCAACGGCTGACAAGAAGCACGACGCCGGTGCCAGCGTGAGAAGAAGACGCACCATGACGCCGGAGAAGTAGACCGCGAAGACACTGTAAACGATCATAAAGGTGAACCCAGGGCTCAATCTCTGGAACGAGTAGTACATGCCGAGAGGAGAGAAGAGCATAGCCGGGCCGAGCGCCAGATAAAAGCCGGACCATGATGTCGGCTGATGCTCGCCAACGGATGCAACAATCGGGATGTACTTCGACGCATACGTTGGAATCAAAAGCGTCAAACTCCGTCCACTCCACTGCAGTTTTCCCAACGCGAGCGCGGCGACTAGGACTGTGCCAACAAGCACTGCAGCAACGGCAAGACACACCTTGAGCAATCTAGCAAACTGATCGACGGAGAGTTGCGTCTGGAGCCATTTTATCATCGCCACCGCTGCATAGGATGAAAACATAACAGCAAATTAAACCCAAATTGTTAGCCTCCAGAAACAATAAAGAACAAGACACAGGCTCGAGCACAAAGCAATGATCTTACCTTGCAAGAGTGCAAACATGCCATGTGATGCAGCATTTTCGCCTTTCAGAATCGCGTTGAATCCCACAAACGGCACTTGCATCGACAGCAAGATCGCGAGCGGGTAAAATGTTGAATACGCAATGTAGACACGAGACGAGTAGTGTCCTGAGAGCACGAGCGCCAGCACGTGAATCGGGATCACGTTGATGATAAACACGTAGCCTCCCCACGAGACGACCATGCCGAAGAACGCCAACGCAGTTATCGCAGCCCAGAGCATCGAGCCTGTGTGCACCGTTTTGACCCACAAGTAGAACGTGATGACGAGAAGGAAGATCGCGACTGCCTCGTTGTCGAATGATCCCGCAGCCGAGCGTGACATGTACGCCGGCGATACACCCAATAGCATTGCAGCGAGCAATGCAGTGGTGGTCTTCCCAGTTACTTCTTTCGTCAACAGGAACAGCGCTAGCGACGAAAATGCAGCAAACAATGGTGCAATAAACACGCACACGTGACGAATCTCGACTGGAATGCTGATGAACTCCATGAACCAGTAGATCAGCGCTGCTACTTCCATGAGTCCAGGATACACGGTGGTGCCCACGATGCGACCGAGCGGATACCACGCGCGGTCGTCAAACCAGTTGAGCAGCTCCATCACGCCGTTCTGCGCGAGAAACTTGGACACGCGGAAGTTGAAGTGAGGGTCGAATTCATGGATCACCTGCACATCGAACGCATATCAGTTAGCATTCGAGGCAGGCCGCCACAGTGCATCATAGCAAATTTGTTCGCCAGTAGTCCTGCTGTTGTTACGTACACTTCCCCAGCGCACGACCGAGAAAAGTCGAATGCTGACACTGATGATGCAAATCCCCAGCAACACGATAGCCGTTGCAGTCCCTGAGATCTCGTACACCTTGCTTATCGCCGCACGCGGCTCATCGCTGCTGGTCGTCGTGCTTGCCGAGGCAGTGGTGGCAGATTCCTGCTCCGCTGACGGCTCCTTTCGCGCCATATCCGCGTTCTTGAGTGTGTGTGCTCTTGAGTTGTGATGATGGCAAAAGTCCCTCCAACGTCACTTTCACAGACGCCGCACTCGTGCGACCTTCGAGCGACGTTCGCGTCACATTCAGTGCGGGCTTGGCAGGTTTCCCTTGCCAGGAGTTGAAGTTGCATTTTGCTGTCATTGCGGAATCCGCTCGCTCAAGTGCACAAAAGATAGAAGAGAGAAAGAAGAAGAAGTAGCAATGGCGACGGAAGCGCTCGAGCAAACACTGCAGCAGGTGCATTGTATTTGCTGAATGTAGTGCCGTGCGGCAGCATGGCGTCGCGTTGACCCCTGGACGGGTGTTGTGATGGGTAGCTATAGCTAATGCGCGTGTTCCCAAGTTGACGGAGATCACAAGTGTCTTTCTCGCAAAGCATCGGTGAGTGCACGTACTTTTGTGTTTTTCGACGCAGCAAGGACGCTCAAGGAGGCAATGCAGTATTTCTGTCTTCGTTCTCTTGATAGTAAAACTGAAATTTTTGTCTACTGTTAGCGCGTTGGAAGAGGAAGCGCTCGCGATTCAAGAAGAGATGGAGGATCTGGATCGCCGACAAGAAAAAGTAGGGGGCTGGTTTGTTGCACTGTTTGACGTGGGGCAACAGCTAATCACTACATGTGTACGTGTGTATGCTTGTTTGTATTTGCCATACATCAGAGAGCGCAGCGAATAGTGGCTCGATTGCGCCAAGCAAGCGCGAACATCCTTGCTTTCACCGACAACAGCCAAGATCAGCAGCACCAGAAAGATGACGACATTGACGATGACTGATCATGCGCCGTAATTGATCAATAATACCACACGACACGGTCGGAAAAGCAACGACACACCAACACGAGATACTTGAGTTACACAAGATGGTGCTTTTGCTCCCCTTGCTTTCGTCGTTTCTAGTCTAACGAAAAATGTCTCCATTTTTTAATTTTGTGTGGAACGCGACGGTTATGAGCGCTTCGGTTTCCATGGTGGTAATCCAAGTGCTCCCTATTTCAACAACATCCACCCTACAGCGTACAAAGTGCTTGTTTGACGCCTTTTAGTCGACCGACTGGTGATCTCCGGAGTGTTTACTCCTTAAGGGAGTCCAGATCTTCCGCGTCCTGTAAATAGAGGCTCTTGTCCATCACGGCAGCAGCAGCGTCCACAGAAGAAGCCACAGGTTTCTCCTCTTCATCGTCGTCATCGTTGCCGTCATCATTTCCCTCACCATCAGAGTCAGAGTCATCGCGTTCCTCGTTAGGGTCATGCTGCGAGTATTTGTCCTCATCCGCATCCGCATCATCACGGAACAACGTCGGGTCGAAGGTGAACAGCGCACGACCACTCACTACACAGGGACATACACAGAGGAAGACAACACCATTAATACGAATGCCAGTTAAGCAAACGCTGCACGCGAGATGACACGTACTGATTCCACGACCGCCGGTCTTTTTCAGCTCCTCCTTTCGTCGCTTCTCCTCCTCCACCTTCTTGCGCGCAATCTTGTCCGCCTTCCACTTCGCGAGCGTCTCGGCCGTCACTGGAGTACCGCCGCTCGGACCCAGCTTCGCGCGCTGCTGCTCGATGATTTCTTCGATCGAGATCTCCTCCACCTTCTTGCTCTTCTCAGCCTCGCGCTCTGCTCGCGTCTTGAACACATACCCAGGCGGCAGCGCGTGGCGGTATTTGCACGCCGTGCCGCCGTTCGGGCACACCCAGAACCAGCCGTAGAGCGAGCGCTCGATCGCGTCCAGAAAGTGCTTGCAGACGATATCTGTTTGTTTCGCAGCCTTGTCGCCGTGCTTCTCCGCAACGACGCTCTCCAGCTTGCTCTGGTCCCACGTGTCCATCTTGTCTATCGTTGCGCATAGTTTGAAAGCAGGTACACCATACGGCGTGAGTATTCGAGGAGCTCAAAAGCCAGTCAAATAGATAGATACCTTTCGCTTTTTCGTCGTCACGCGCGTCCGAGTACAAGTTGATCTTGGCGGATTTCTTCTCGACGTTCAGGTCGTGCGAGTACTTGCAGCGGTTGCCCTATTACATCGCACAATGCAGTGTCAGTAACCTCTCACTCGCCCGTCACACATCCGGCTGGGCCTACATTTCGCTCGTACCTTGGTACACACGCCAGCCTTGTGGAACGCACACAAGACGGACTTCGGGTCGACACCAGGCGCAAGCTGTCCATCCATGCACACATAAGAAGCATCGCATGATGTTAGATCAACCGATACAAGCGAAGCCATTTCGTCCGCAATACCCAAGCAGCGCATGGCATTCTAGAACATGTGACCGACACGAACGCGAACATACATACCTTTGGCTGCGTGATCGACGCGGCAAAGAGCGCCTTGAGCGGGTCGATCTCGGCCTTGGCCTTTTTCAAGCTCAGCTGCTGCTCCTTCAAGCGGTCGGCGCGCGTGTTGCCGCCCTTGACCTGCTTGGTCACTTCCTGGATGTATTTCTGCACATTCTTACTCTTGTTCTTGTTTTTCAGTCCGAATGTCTTGTCCTCCACGAGCTTCTCCTTCTTCTTCTCTACGTTCTTCTTCGACGGGCCTGGGGCTTTCTTTGGCGGCATCTTGGCTGGGGGTGCTGATTGTGACTGCGCTCGCTACTGCTGCTACTGCTGCTGCTCTGGTTCGTCGGTCGCTCGCTGGCTCAACTGCTTTGCTGGCTGCTTTTTTTGTCAATATGCGTGGCTGTGCCAATTGAGTGGCGGGCTTCCTGGCTGAAAAGTGCTTTGTGGTGCAAACGTAAAGCTGTATACCCTTTCCAAATTGATATTCCAAATTAGATTCCAAAAACTAGATTGCTACATAAATGTCTAATACATATATGTTAATACTAAATGTATGAAAGGCCTGTCAGATTGCGTTGAACTTCCGACGACTTGAAATCTCGAGTCTTCGTTTGTTACGAAGGAAGAAGTCCTCGACTCGTTTATTGCTCGAAAATGTCAACTCTCAAGCTCATCGAGCATTCGTGTCGCGAGAGACTTGCCTGATTTTGAAAGCATCGATCCATTACACACAACCCGTCGGCGGAGCGCATGAGCATGAAAGTGCAATCGCCCCGGACCTTTCGTCACTCACACAGAGGTAACTCTCAAACTTGGTTCTCAACTCCACAAGTATCACTTTGATAATCGCAAGGGAAATTGGGTATGAAAGTCTGTGCAATGTGCGTTGTTTGTTGAGCCATTTTGCAGAGATCCGATGGGCGTTGCGCCACAACCTAGGGCCTTCTCTGGCTGTTGGTTGGTGCTAGTCGGATGAATCCTTTCACTAAGTCCTGTTGGCATCTTACTGCGAGTACTTGAAAATCACCACTGACTTCTTGTTTTCTTCCTCATCATCGCCAGCGAGCGTCGCATTGCTACTCTCAATGATCTCGTGGCCCTTGGCGACGAATTCGTCCTGCGTGAGGACGCCGTAGTCGAGTGCGAGCTTGAGGTTCTCGATTGCGAGCCTCGCGTTCTCCAGCGCCGCCCGCTGTCTCTGTTGCTTCTTGATGCCGATCTCCACGAGCCCAAGCTAGCGCTCCAGCGCTGTCGATGGAAACAACCAAGTCCCAGATGGAGCGCGCCTGCTGTCTCGCTCTTAGTGGTGGTGGTGACGTTCACCACTTTTGTCAATGCCATTGCGACCGTAGCGGTGGCGGCTACGATGGTGGCGATCACGGCGTGAAGCGTCTCGCTTGACATCATCCGACGAGGAGGACGACGAGCTGGAATCAGAGCGCGCGTGCTGGTCGTCACCATTGAGCTGCGCGTTCGCCGGCACGTGCGACGCTGTCTTCTTGGCCTCGAGCGGTGTTATCATCAGTCGCGAGTAGGCGGCTGCATTCGCTCCGTGATTTATCTCCGCTCGCTTTCTCTCTCTCGTTTATGAAATTGCTACGCAAAGAGAGAAAGCAGTCCCACTATCGAGTCCCGCCCGATTGATTCCACGTGAAACAAGAAGCTCGCCCGCAAAAGCTTCGCTCTCTCGAACATGGAGGAATGCGTGTACGGTTGTTGCTCACACTGCTGCTGCGTCTGTGGTGTGAGATCCGTTGGAAGTACGCCACGACTGCTGATATTGGCACCTCTCTTGTGGACTGGTCTCTTTCTGTGTTCGCTGTGACCGACTAGCGCAAGTCCACCATCCTTCTGGGTTCCAACCAAATCAATCTAAGGAAGACTTACACAATGTCAATATATAGATAGATAGATAGATAGATAGAGCCACGGATGTGGAGCGCAGATATGCATACCACACGTCAAAGGTACACCAGCGTTCGAGTCCTGTCCATTTGTAATTATAGCATCGGATTCGTGCTCTATAATATACGCACTCTCTCTCTCTCTCACACTCTCTCGTCACCTTTCTCTATCCATAACGATACAGTCAGCCAAGTCGATCTATTGCTCATTCTGTGCCATTCTTACTTTGGCGTGAGTATCATGTCGTACTTGGGCACGCGCGGCGATCCCGCGACTCCGCCCGTTTCGACGTGCGCGTCGCTCTTGAGGTCCGCCTGGCCCTGCTTGCCGTCGTAGTAGTACTTCATGGCGAGTAGCGCGAACCCGCCAACCAGTTCGAGCGAGCACGGGATGTAGATCGGCCAGAGCGCCTCGCCGAAGCCGTAGATGAGGATCATGACGAGTCCGATGACGTAGAGGAGCTGGAAGTTGCGGCTGATGTCGCGCGCGCTCTTGGTCGTGTACACCTTGTAGATCTGCGGCACGAGCGACGCCGAGATCACGAACGAGCCCACGAGCCCCAGCCACTTGTAAAATTCGCCCATTGTGTTGCGAGATGTCGACTGCGAGATGGATGATCTGTGCGGGCGTCGTCGCGTGGGTGGCGGCTCTGAATGCGAAATGGCTTGGCCAAACGCCACCTCAAGAGCTCTTCGCCGAAAAGCGGTCCACTTGCCACCCAGATGCAGCAACCAGCTCTCTTCCACTGGAGGAGAACAGGCAAAACGAAACCCCTCATTCAGCAATTCGTCAGATGTCGCAAGGTAAAACAGCTAGAATAGTAGCCCCTCCAACCAGAGGGTGGTAAAACTGTCGACGTTGATGAGTGTGAGTTATCCACATGGTTGCACACAAACATCAATTTGCTATCAGCGTCACAACAACTCGATGCTGAAATGCGCTGGGCATGCGCTCGCTACTCTACCGATCGACATACTGCGCCGAGCGCTTCCAGAGCTCGCGCGCGAGAGCGGGGTCCTTGCTCTGCTCGGACGTGTGGAAGAGGTGGTCGATGGAGAAGTACGAGCCACTGTCCCACGGCAGGTCGCGGTCGCTCGCCAGTCGCGCGAGGAACGCTCCCGAGCGCTCCGGAGTGCTCAGCGCCATCGTTCCTGGACGCCAGTATGCATACGCTTTGATGAGCGTCTTCACGACGAGCCACCCGGTGGGCGAGTGGTTTCGGAAGAGACCCGTGTCTGGTACGAAACCCGGAGAGTACATATACACACGCATGGTGTCGCCGTACCGGCGCTGGAACTCGTAGCCAAAGAATAGGTTGCAGAGTTTGCTGGTGGCGTACGCTTGCTTGGGCGGCCAGCTGGCATCAGCAACTCCATTGGCGTCGACACCAAACGCCACGCGGTCCCAGTTCGTCACGTCGGGCTTCGCAGAGCTTCCTTTGCTGTCCGGGTCGTGCAGCGCCGAGCTCACAATCACAATGCGCGCACTGTCGTTTGTCGCAAACATGTCAGCGTGTATGAGCGACGTCGCGAGCAGGAAGTGGCCCAAGTGGTTCGTCGCGAATGTCATCTCGAAACCATCAGCGCTCTTTGTCTCTGGTGGGGACTCGATCCCAGCGTTGCATACGAGCGCAAAGAGCTGAAGCTTCTTGACGATGAGCCAGTTGACGAGCTCGCGGACTGATGCGAGGCTCGAGAGATCGGTGACGTAACCCTCGACTTGCGAAGACTCACACGCCTCGCTCTTCAACAGCGCCACAGCGGACTCCAGTCGCGCAGCGTTACGCCCCACTGCGATCACGTGCGTGTACAGCTGCTTGGCGAGCGTCCTGCAGCTTTCGAGCCCGACGCCGGACGTCGCGCCGGTCACGAGCACCACCTGCATCTGACTGCGAAGATCTTGCGTGTTCTCCATACCTTTTCTTTGTTCTTGGAAATGAAGAGAACAAAGTGCATTGAAGACAACTGATCCCTCTTATTTCCGAATGAGACAGTCTGAGTCTGATAATTCTGGTTCTCAACGCATTTGATGGGCAGTTTCGCATTATCGCATTATTGCATCTACCCTTTCTCGCTGTTCATGCTACACCATGTATCCAGCAAATTACGTGGTCACGTGTGTGTGAGTGGATTCCTAAACATGCGCATGACACTCTGAGTCTTTGTTATCATTACCACCCAAGAGCTCCAGCTGCTGCTGCTGCAAAGAGCGCCTGAAGTCTACGATGGACGTGATGATGAACATGACGACAGAGGATGTGCGCGTCCTGCGCGAGCAGTTCACGGGCAAGATGAACCTCGAGCAGTTTGTCGTGCTGCTCAAGAAAACGCTGCACGACCGCATCCACTCCGAGGTGTGCGGCTATCCCTATATGTGCACCATTAAAGGTCCGTACTAATACTCAATCTGTGTCCCTATATGTACGTGGCCTAGCTGGACTTTGTCGTCGGCGTGGTCGAGCTCTTCCACACGATCGACGTGAACGGCGATGAGTTCCTCGACTGGGACGAGTTCGCTGGCTACATGATGGACGCCGGTCAGGCGAAGGCTGACTTTTACTTTGATGACATGGTGCAGCACACGAAGAGCTACCAGCACCTGCCGCTCCCGCTGCGCGACGACAAGACGCCGATGAACAACGTGCGCGCGCACATCCAGCAGATGTTGCACCTGCGCGAGCAGAACGCGCTTGCGTACTTTGAGTTTGACTCAGATGTCGTGTACCTTTACGGTCTGCACTTCGACCGTAACGACGCGCCGCGCCATCTGTCGACCATGCGGCTCCACACTGCGTTCCAGGAGCACACGATCATCTGCATGGAGTACGTGGCCGCGAAGAAGCTGCTCATTGTCTCGTCGATGCTGCACATAGGGTACCTGAGCCTGTGGAGCGTCGCGGACCTGCACAGCCCCGCGATGGTGCATCGCGTCGAGTCACACTCGCCGCATGAGCACCTCAAGTGGGTGTCCGGCTTGCAATGTCTACTGACCTCTGCGGTGATATTCCCTGCCATCTCCAAGAAGAAGAGCAAGGTAGCGCAAGGGTCGCGAGATGGGTACCATCCAAATGCGAGTACCCAGGTGTCCACGAAGCTCAACCAGCTGCTGCGCTGGGACCTCGCCGGTGCGGGGAAAGTGCTCGTGCCGACCGAGTGTGTGCTGCGCGACCGACTCAAGGGTGTGAACTCGCTCGTGACGTTCAAATGCATCAACCGCACGCACATCGCGATCGGATGCGAAGACGGTGTGATCGTCGTCGTCGATGCAGGTACGTGGCTGATACTTTCTGCCCATGAAGAGTGTCACGACACTGATCTAATACTGTTTGGTTTGACACTGACACTAAACGTTGATACCGATACTAGAAAGCTGGGAGACTGTGAGTTCTTTTGATGCGCATGGCAATGGCGTCAAACTGCTGCGCTTCTCGTGCCAGTTCGAGTGCCTCGCGAGCGTGGGTTTCCATTCGTACTCGGACGAGACGACGCTACACATCTCGATCTGGAAGAAGCGCGGCGCCGCGGGGCTGCTCGCGTTCGAGACGTCGCTCAAGTACCACGACGCGCCAGTGGAGCTCGTCACATTCGTGGATTCGAAGCGACAGCTTGTCAGTTTGGATACGAGCGGAACGTTCAAAGTGTATTCGAGTGTGCTTCTTACACCTACGTCCGAACCCTGGGAGTGCCTACAGAGCTTCCAAGTCGCGCCAACACCAATGGCAGCAATGACGCTGCCACAGTCGAATCGCATCATTTCGTGCTTTGTGGTACCCGAGACCGCGGCATCTGACGCTGTGCTCGTCACTGCAGGTCGCAATGTGGCTTTCTACGATCTCTGTGAGGCGAAAGAGCGCGAGGAGGTGTTCTTTGCGCACTATTGCCAGTCACTGAACCTTCTCGTGGGCGTGACGATCTCCAAGCTGCTCTTCTGGAAAGCCGACACGGGGAAACTGTGGAAAACGTTCGAGTACTCAGCGATCCTCGCAGCATCGAACACAGCCACTGGAGCAGATGGACCGAGTAGTAGCAACAACAGCAGTGGAGACCTGGACAATCCGCCGCGCACGATCACAGCAGTGTGTATGGACGACCGCGAGCGTAAATTGATCATTGGTGACGACGCGGGGAGCCTGAAAGTGATCAACGCGGTGAACGGGAACGTGATGAAAGAGCTCGACCCGCACTCGCAGGCGATCGCGAGCATTTGCTACGTTCTTCACGGCAAGCGCGTTATCTCAATCTCGATCGACTCGAGTCTCCACATCTACGATGAGAACAACCCGCTCGGGTACTATGTGCCCTTTGGAGGGAGCCATCCGCAGTCCGTGCTGCTGCAGTCGCTGCGCTTTCTACCAGAGATGCCGGTACCAACTCTCCATTTTCATCACCATCGTCGTCACAATCACCATCGACATCGGCATCATCGGCATAGGAAACACCTCCAGAGCGAGCCAGAGTTTGACGACAGTAGTATCGTCATGAGCTACGGGCCTCAGCCAGAAAAGTTTGAGATCGTGAAAAGTATCGGCAACCAGGAGCTCAACAAAGTCGCAGTGCTCGTGTCGGGGTCGCGCGGCGAGAGCTTCATCCAAGTGTGGAGCTTCGACATGAGCCACACCCAGGGCACGTGCATCGCGCCGCACCTGGACGAAGAGATCACGTGCATGAGCTTCTTTGGCTCGTCTGCGGACATCCTCGGAGGCACAGCGTCGGGGCGAGTGCTTCTCTGGCGCGTGTCAAAAGACGACCCTGGATATTAGTACGTACAGCAGCAGCTGGTCTCTGACTTGTCATGCCTTTGGCAGGATGTCTAACCTTGTGTGTACCCATTGTAGCTGTCATACGGAGCTTCAGTGCTTCACAGACAACGTCGAGCCAAACGGCGAGTCCCGACTCCCCTCCGTGCAACACGCCTTCGCTGTGTTCGCAGCCCACCAGCCAGATCCAAATCCAGAGTCAGCTTCGAATCCGGCGTCAACAGGTCGAGACGAAGGAGAACACGGCTCGGAAGTAGCCTCCAACACGTTTCCACTGACAAACTTACCAGCTGATCCACACACAAATCAGCAGCAGCAACAGGAATTATTCCCGAAAGACCACCGTCTCGAAGAGCGCGTAAACCGAGAAGCCGATGAAGGCATGTACGTATTCGCAGGCGACGACCAAGGATTTGTCACCACGTGGTTTGTGCGAAGTCTCTCGTCTCAAAGTACTGACACAAACCAAAACCAAAGTGCGCGCGATGCGACAACAATCGTCGAACCCTTGAACATCGCAACTCCAGCATCCACTGGCGCAGGGACAATGTTTCAACACGAAGAGATGGTGCTCGGCTATGACGCGATCGCTGGGCTGTACAAGCGCGCTTTTGACCAAGACCGGGCGAAAAGAGCCGCCAGTCCGTCTCGTCCCGCTGTTGAGAATGGAGACATTATCAACTCTCGCCGCCTGAAGCAGCTTCACAGCAGTCAGGGCATTCAGATTCAGCCAAGCGCGCACTGGAAAGCGCACTCTGGAGGACCGATTCTCTGTCTCAACTACGCTATTGATCCGAATGTGCTGCTGAGCTCGTCGACGCGAGGACGAATTAAAGTGTGGAGCTTTCAGGGCGAATTGCTGGGCATCCTGGACGACTTTGCATCGCGCCGCAAGCCCGTGACGCAACCGTGGAAGTTCCCGCTGGACATGAAAGAGCGTCGACGCCGCAAAGAGCAGAATGCACAGCAGTTCCTTGAAAAGTCCAAAGGGCTGTTTCGTCGCAGCAAGCAAGTGCGCATGTCGGTCATGCAGGAGCGTCTGTCGCTTACCCACGAAGAGCTCACGTTCGACTACACGGCGGATAAGAAGACGCGGCATCGCAACCGCCACTCGCACTTCTCGATCCGCACATCGGACGTCGGACGCGCGATCCGCAGGTTTATCCTCTCTCAGGCGGCAGCGCTGCAAGAGAAACCTGCCAAGGCGAGTGCAATCGGTGTTCATTCGTCTTCAGCACTGCTCACACGAGGCTGCGAAAAGAGGAAAGAGAGCCACTCGCTACGTAAGTCTAACCTGAGTCTTGTCTTATACTTTGTGCATGAAATTTGAACTGGACGCACTAACTTGGGTACCATAATGTGTTGCTTCTGCTCGTAGAGACCGTGCTCAAAGAGATCGACCAGCTACATCTGCAGACTTCGGCGCGAGGCTCAGCGACTTTTGGGAACACCGTTGGCGATTCTAGTGAGTTGAACACTCGAAAGAAATACCCGCGCGTGACGCTCGCCGACGTCAAACCGCTGCTTCCCCTTCGGCCTCGGACTTCGTCTTCAAACGCGGTGCACTGCGACCTGCCGCGCCAAAAAGCACCAGCTTTAGATCTCGCGAAAACGACAAACAATGGGGGTGGTGGAGTGCTGGATATCCCCAAGCGCAAGAAAGAGATCTTTATCACATCCAACAGCCTGTTACAGGGTAAGAGTTTGCCCGCTTCCTCTTATGCGCTGCAGGTCTCGCACTCGGACGACACCCACCTGACGCTGCACGATCTTCGAGAGGAAACCACAACGCAAGCAGCTTCAGCCTCTACATTGAATCAGGACGTAGCTGCTGGGAAGAGCTCCGAGCCCAAGCCGAAGCGAGCAGGTACGTCATCGTCTTCAAAGAGAGATGACCCTGTGCTGAAGTATCACGTGAAGCTTGCGCACACATGGAAACAGTACCAGGTGGGATGAGGAGAATGGCACAAAAGGTGAAGTAGAGCTTGATAAATTACAATTACTTGAGAGGGTGTTTATGGGTTGCTATGCTATAGGTTGATAGACTAAAGACTACGTGTTGCGCTGCAACTGATGATCCGTGCGTGATCCCGGATTAAGAACGCACGGACAAAACTATAATATGACGATGACCAGCCTGATCGCTGACCGACTGGAGACGGTGGGCGATGACTGACTGGACTTGCTGATTCGATCAGTACAAACGAAGACACCCAAGGATATGTACGACGCTCACTGCATGTGCTTCATGACGGCGCGCAGCGCGTACATGAGCCCGGCCTGCTTCCTGGCTTCCGCGACGATGAGCGTCACGTGCGCCTTCTCGGACGCGCTCAACGTGTGGTCAAAGTGTTCAAAGTCCTCCTTGCGCACCTTCCAGGGTGTGCACGCCACTTTCTTGATGAAGATCTTGGTCGGGCGGTTCAGATAGATGTTCACCTGGCGGTAGTCGTAGTCGTCGTGGCAAATGCCGAAGATGCGGTGCACGTAGAACCACACGGCATCGCGGTATGGCGCCGTGTCCACGCACTCCTCCTTCTGCGCGCCGTAAAAGTCATACGTCAGCTTGCACGTCAGGTTGAACAGATCCTCGAGGATGTGGCCTGCCTCGCCCGGGAAATACCGCTTCACCAGCGAGAAGCAGTGCTCGTCCCAGCTGAAGTCCTCGGTGTGCAGCACGTTGTATTCCTCAGAGCGCACATCAAAGTCCGCATACCGAATCACCGAGCCGCCGCAGAAGCGCCAGAGCGAGTCTTTCCGTCGGTGGCTGCTGCTGGGGCCGTGCAGACCAAAGTCAAGCCCATCCTCCACGACGTCGAAGCCGACTTCCTCTTCTTGCTCGGCCTCCTCTTCCTCGTTGTCCACGACTGCGCTATCCTCGTCATCATCGTCCGCGGTCTCGCTTCCCTCTTGGCCGCTCTTCAAGCGCTTCAGTAAGATCGTCTCATCACGCTCGATGGTCGACAGATCCTGCTCGATAAGACTCCCGCAGCTGCTCTCGTTGTCCAAATCTTTCGAGCCTATTCCGTATGGGAAACGAGGCGACTCGAGCACACCACCTTCCAACTCCGTGATGGTGTATCCATAGTCGCTAAACACCGACAAATCTTCTTCCTCGACGCAGCCGAGCCCTAATGCAATGGCGCTCATCGAGTGGTACTTGCATAGCACGATAATCGCGTGCACAAGCTCCGAAACGGACCACGAATCTTCTTGGTCGGACGACAGCAAATCAGCGATGTGATCCGACGTAATCAGCCACGGACGGTGCGCCAGCAGCGAGCTGATCTCGTGCAGACGGAAGAGCTTCGGCGCCACGTAGTCGAGTCCCTTGATCCACTCGGAGTTGCCACCGTTCACGAGAAAGTAGTACTGCGACGTGTCCGCCAAATAATGACAGCGCAGCTCCGACGCGGCCATGCCACCGATGTAGTTTCGCCAGTCGAGTGGGAGCGGACCGTCGCGCATCATGATCGACGACACGCTGTCCTCGAAGAGCGACAAATAGCTCTTGTGCCACGCGAGCAGCTGCACAAAGTGACTCACGCGTCCTGTTCGGAAGAACGCGTGTCGAAACAGCGTGTTGAGCTCTTCATCTTCGTTGTTCTCGATGTCTTCGATCTCCGCATTGTCGACAAAGTACGACACACGGTGGTGATTCGTGCGCAGCGCGCTGTACTCTGGAAACTTGGCTTCGACCTCATCAATCAGCTCCACGAACGCTTCCCGCATGCTCGGGAAAGGCGCCTCGCGTGCTAATCGGACAACCGTCGGGTAGTAGCTGCTAATCGACTTCTCGCCGAGCTCGACGTCGTTCTCGATCATGTCGCGCATCTCCTGCGAGATCACGCCCACCATTTGCTTCTGCACGACCGGGTCCGACACGATCACGCGTCGGAAAAAGGCGTCGCGCTGCGCGCTGATGCGGCGCACGAGCTCTTCGTGGTACGACGACGCTGAGAGCGTCGAGTCCATCGAGGACGTCGCCGAGAGCGGCAGTAACAGCGGAGAAGAGGTTGTCGACATTCTGCAGACTATGATTCTATGTGGGTGTGGGTTTCTGGATGCTGGATATGCGAGCGACTGTTGCGGGTGCGGGGCTTGCTTGTCTCCGATTTGCTTGCTTCTAGTGGGTCGGTCAGTCAGGCGAGAAAGCGCGCGGCTGATGCTGGATAAACTGGTGGGGCTTCGTTGAAGTAGAGACAGAGACAGAGAGAGATGGACGCGCTCAGATAGATAGACAGAGACAGAGAGAGCTTGGGCTTGGAGGCGATTGCTTGAACGTCGCGAGATCTCTTCGGCAGCTCACTCGACTTCTCCTTCTCGACGCAAAATTAAGAATGGACAGCCATTTGGGAAGGCGAAAGCAAACAAACAGTTGGTTGTGTGCGCAGTACTCTTCCGGACAGAATAAGCTCCAAGCACGAAACATGTCCCGTCTGCCCTCGAACTGCATTTTTCCACCAATGAAATCCTGTATTGATACCGCCAAAAAGCATTTTATTGGTGGGAATGGGAACTGTGTCCCAGGGAAACCGTGGTGTTCGGTTGAGCACTGTACTTTTGCTCAAACAGCAACCAGACTCGTCTGCCATGAGCGAGCTCTCTATTTGAGCTCGCTCTTTGACTTTTAGGAAAGTATGCGGGGAGATGGAGAGAGTGACAACGCAGCATTTCCGGCTGCGATTGGATTGCGAGCAGTATAATTTTGCTTGAAGCAGATTGCGGATGAGAGAGAGCCCAAGCACCAGCAGCACTCGGATAGATACAAACGAAAACAAACGTAGCCATCTCAAGCTTATTATAGCGACAGGAAGGAGTCAGAGTGGATCGAGAGCTGCTCGCTCCTGTTCCTCCTCCATTTCTTCTTTCACCACCACGTACGTTCTTGTGATGCAGATGCGAATCATACCCGTTTGCTCGGTTTGCGCTGTTGTTCTTGTGGTGGATCTCTTGAGGTTCCTGGTGGCTTCAAAACGAAAATCGAGAGCGATTGGACGAAATTGGCGAGAGCGGATAGGGAACTGTAAAAACCTACCCCCTACCTCTGATTGAGCAGCCACAAATTCCTCCTACAACAGGTATTCACAAAATTTATACTTGAATTTTGGTCATTTAATATTTTAAAAAGGTATTTAAGAGTAAATATCAGTATCCCTCTTCCAATCAAAATAGCTACACAAACATGAGTCATTCGGTTTATTCGCTGTTGTCCAAGGGATGCCAAAAATTCCAATGCCGTTACAAAAGAGAATGAGATCACGAAACGGTCGAAGTGAGTGAGAAGCGAAAACGGCAACTGCGGTCGCTGAGGACCAGCCATTTTGTATTTATGATATTCGGCCAATTGAGTATGGGAGCCATTTTAGTAGCTGCCAACTTGTAAGTGCATCGTCTTCGATGTAGAGACAACCCGTCCATCTGCAAAAATGCTCATAATAATGCGCGCTGTCACATTGTTCATGAACGTTGCATTGCAGTGGCAACGAACTTGAGCATTGGGCGTATGAGACACTAATAGCATGCAAATGTGTCTGTCTATCCATGTATTCGCTTTCTTAAGTACAGATGATTGTGGCAGCCGTAAGCATGGATACTTTTGCTGCATCTTATTATGTGAAACTACATCGGACAACTGAGCTAGTCTGAACACGAATGTGTCCATGCAAAATGCTAATGCGCTCTGACCATCTCGCTCTTCACATCGGTATGGTCGCATAGTTTAATCGAGTTTATTTTCCAGTCTCTGCCGCACCTTGTTTTCAGCTCTGTTCACCAACCAGTTTCGCAATTGCCCACATTGCCCATCTCAAAGATCGTTTTTGCGAGCAGTTACGTACGAAACTGCACACGAGAAAAAGAATCTTTCTCTCGAAGATAGCTCAAAATGAGTTGAAGATCTGCATGCTGGTACAGTCTCAGTCGCTCAGACAGCGACTTGAAGCCCAGTCTTGCTTTTTGAAGAAAAAACATATATATATATATATATTATGAAAATGGACAACAGACAGCCAGGCTTTCAGAATCTCATTTTAGGAAAGAGTACTGGCGATTGCAAATGCGCAAGGGAGGACCGCCAAGTCGTCACGCGTACGGACAGACAATCACTCGCTGCGTCGCTGCTGTGGTCATCATGAGATGCTTGATTCTCATTGGATGCGCTCTATGCGAGGAAGAACTCAGCGACAATACGGACCTCCATCAATTGCTTTAGTTTTCTATAATTGCGCCAGTTTACAAATTTACAGCCAAACGTTCGTAATCGACAGTCTTAGTTCATAGTGGAGAACTCTAAAATCGAGGGGGTGCACTTTGTCCGCAGTCCTGCTGTCTTTTCTGCAAGGGAACACTCATTGCCAGCTCCCACTTCAATTAAGTACGAGTGCTGGTATTTTTTTGGTATCACGATAATCCTATTAAGTACGACTGCGACCTGCATCAGCTCAGATTCAGATGAAAAGACTCAGATACAAGGACACGATGAAAGGTCGCCGTCTGATTCAAGAGCCATCCAAGCAGATTGAAGGTCGCAAGCATTGAAAAAAAGTCGCATCCAAGAAGAGACGAACGCGTGAAAACCATGGTGCGTGCGTTGATTCACTTCTCGTGGAGCTGAGATTTTTTGTGTTCCTGAGTATGAACAGGTCGCTAGCTGCAAACAGAGATGATGACGTGCACCCTAACGTATTTGTTTGCGATACCAGCCTCCAAAGAAGAAGGGCAAAGCGCCGAAAAAGACCAAAGAAGAGCTCGAGGAAGGTACATAGTCATGCGTGCATAATCGCTGGCGTTGTTATGGCTCTGCTAGCTGCTAGTTGTGCTGTCGCATACCCCATTGTATGCGCGTTTAAGCCAGCACTGACTCCATTGTAACCTTCTTGAACTTGAACTGGTAGAGCGCCGCTTGCAGGAAGAAGAGGAAGCACGACTCAAAGCGGAAGAAGAGAAGCGGCTCGAGGAAGAGCGCAAGAAGCGAGACCTCGAAGAAGCCAAGCGGCGCGAGGAAGAAGCGAGGAATCGCGCGGCAGAGCTTGAGCGGCTTGGCATCGAGTACGAAGCCACCAAGCTCGACATTGAGGGAAAAGTGCAGCGGCTCGCCGAGATCCTCCGCGCTCAGAAAGAGGCAAAAGACGTGAGCCCTTGCATTCCTGTATCATACAAACCGATTGACAAATACTCATGTGTAAGTGTGTATGACTGCATATGTTTTACCCCAGTGGGAGAAATATTTGGCATGCGAGCCTCGCCCGGACGCCCAGGTGGAGGGTGACATGAACTCGTTCCTGAACTCTTGGTTGCTCGAGGTATCCACCGAGCTGCCGGAAGTCGCAGCTGCGTGTGAGAGCGCGAACGAAGTTATCGATGACCTCGTGTGCGTGGGTGCGAACGCGAAAGCCACGAGTGACACAGTGCTCGACGACCAGTGCACGATGTTCATCGAAAAGATCCAACACATGATCCACGACAAGATCGAGTTCGCGTCGCGTCACATCCTGCAGTACGCAGACGAGTACACGGACAGCCAGTCGCGCAGTGAAGTGAAGATGGCGAGTGCAAGCAACTGGGCCAAACTCGGGCTCTGGATCAACCTGATCGCGAAAGGGTCGCGCAACAAACGCATCGACTTTCAGGAGCTCGGGGTCTCGGTCGACCTGCCGAAAGCCGTGATCATGCAGTCGCTGGCGCTGCGGGTCATCCACTTGCCGTACGACCCGCTGTCGATCAAGAACAGCCAGAATATCGACTTTGCGCTCGGAGGGATCTTTTCGATCGAGCTACTCGCGATCCCGCCGCCTCCGAAGCGCGCGCGCGGCTGGATGATGCGCGAAGTGGCAGACCCAAGCGAGCCCCTCAAGCGATTGCACTACCCTCTGGAGGGGATGGTCGCGTCGGCGGCGCTCCCAGTCAAAGTGAGTCTGTCGCTGCCTGCGGATGTGATCTACGCATCCACGCCTCGCGTTGGCTGGTGGGACCAGCAGGGCGAGAGCTGGGAGGAAGACGGGATATCGGAAGTCGTGTTCCACCTGGAGACGAACGTCGTGACGTTCAGCACCATGAAGCTCACGCACCTCGCTGTACTGCAGCAGCGCGACTTGAACCACCAAAAATTCTTCTGGCACCTCACGATGAGCACAAAGACCCACAACAAGGTGCACCTGAAGCTCAAGACCGAGCACTATGATTCAATCCACTTTGAGATCACGGACGCCGGGTGTCGCCTCGTTGCGCCGCAGCTCCCGCAGCTTAGCAAGCTGCATCACGAGTGGCTGCCTCCAGGCGAGCTGCTCACGAAACTGACGGCGTCGGGCATTGGACTTTGTCCTGCGCTTGATGACGACCTGCGCTTTGGCTTCACACCCAAGCAGAAAGAGCTCGAAGACCGCGTGATCGACGAAGTCGTGAGTGTTGTGTCTGCATACGAAGTCAGCATCGGGAACCTGTCGCTCAAATCAAATAGTGGCGGCATGAAGTGGCTCAGCGCAGTCGACAACCCCAAGCAGGTCGTGTTTGCAGTGAAAGAGATCCATTGGCCGTACGTGGACAGCTACTCGCAGGGGAACGAAGGCGATGATGAAGATGGTGGCGACGATGAGAATGGCGGTAATAACATAGAGTTCCGCTCGCAACACCCAACAAGCGGCGCCTACGTAAACGTGCTCACGGAAGTGGACGACGAAGTGAGCGGCGGCGGCGTCAAATTTCGCATTGACCGAAGCGAAGACCCGTACGACACGCACGTGCACCTGAAGAAAGTGCTGGAGGACATTTCGTCCCCAGACGCGAAGGACCGCATGGAGAACTCGAACGTGCTCTTTGAGTTCATGCTCAAGAAGTTGCTCAGTCTGCTTCGGCTCTTCAGCTACTCCAAGCCGCTGTGTGCTGTCGCTGGGTGTGGTTCGGCCAGCTCGAGCCACCTCACCGCCGAGGAAGAACTGCTCTCGTCTGCAGTTGCAGCCGCAGCTGAGGGACTCGAACTCGATGAAACAGCACTAGCAGAAGTAGTAGTATCACAGTCGAGTGACATGAATGGGGCTGATCAGCCTGCTTCACATCCACAAGCAGCAAGTATCAAAAATGGGAATGAGGATCCAGTTGAGCTGTCCATCGCGGAATTGAGCGTCTAGAAAGTAAGTATGCGGCCACCTGATAACAACAACAAAAAACATGGAGACGAGTGTTTTATATTTATGTACATTGGAAGCTGTCTGGAGCAGTGAGTGAGTCTTTTGCGATCTCGTCTCATATTACGTGTTTCTTTTTATGCGAACTTGGATGGAATGTCGAGGTGTGTCACGAGGTCCGTGTACCCGCCGATGTACTTGCCGTCGATGTAGATCTGAGGCACCGTCTTGATGGGCTTGCCCACGATCTGCTGAAGCGTTGGGATCGAGATCTGAGTCAATACGTCGATCTCGTCAAAGTCCCACTCGCGCTCGCGGAAAACCTCCTTGGACGCCAGGCAGAACTTGCACGTGGGCTTGGTGAAGATCACGATGCCCTTGCTGCGCTTGGTCTTCTCGAGGATGATCTGGTCCGACTCGGAGAGCGCGAGCGGGTCGTCGACAACCTGGAGGTCGTCCAGACTCATGTTCATCTCCACGTGCAAGCCACACTCTTGCTCCACGCCATTGAAGCGTCCCGCACGGTCGTTACCCTGGTCGGCTTCCGTGACTGGACGGCTGGAGTGGGCGTCGCCGACGCTTTCGTAACCCTGCGCCTTGAGGGGGTGGTACGGCAGGTTGTTCGCTGCCATGTACTGCTCCACGTCCTGCTTGGTCCACTTCAGGATCGGACAGATCTTCAGTCGTCCTTCGGAAATGTTGACAACTTTCATCGTCTCGCGGTGCGACGTCTGGTCCGCGCGTACGCCAACGAGCAGTGCTACCGCATTGAGCTCTTTCAGCGCGCGTTGCATTGGCTCCACTTTGCGGATGTACCCGTACTGCTTGTGCGCTTGCGGGGTTTCAATCTCCCAGAGTTTGCCATAGAGCGCTTCCATGCGGGCAGGCGTGATCGGAGACTGGTACACCTTGATGTTCAGATCGAGCTGCTTCGCGAGGCTCGCTGCAAACAGGTATGTCTCGCGCGGCAAGTAGCCCGTGTCGATCCAGATCACTGGGATCTTCTCCGCGACGGTACGCGCCAGGTTGAGCATCACCGCCGACTGGATGCCAAAGCTCGAGCTGAGCACCGCGCCAGAGCCATACGTGTCGTACGCCCACTGGATGATCTCCAGCGGGCTCTTGTTCGCGAGGTCGCTGTTCATCTGGTCCACGTACGCCTCGAGCGAGTCGTAACGCGTCGTGTCATAGAGCGCGTCAGGAGAGCATGCGTCAGCAGTCATGGTGGTCGAATGTATGCTCGTTAGTGTTGGATGTTGTTGATGTTGCTGTCAAGTTCTTGAATGGGCTCTTGCTGCTGTCCTCTCTGCTTGGAAGCAGTGTATGTGTGTGTGCGTGCGTGGTCTTGGCTTTTGGCTCTTGGCTTTTGGCTCTTGGGGCGGAAGATTGCGGAATGGGGAGAAAAGATGGCGCATACAACGCCCGCGACACAAGGAGGAGTCTCGCGTGGCTTACGGAGCTCCTCGGTCACTCATGCCGCCGATGGTGTTGGTGCGCAAGGAAGGTTGTATGACGTCTGTTGAGAGGAAGAGGAGCACCTTTCTTACGTTTCTGATTGGCAGAAAATTTTGCCTTATCGGCGGAAAGTGGCTGCTCATTGGTGCATAGACGTGACTGAGCTTTGATCGACCAATCAGATTTCACGGTTTTGGACTGTCACCTTTTTGGCAAGGTTAAGCAAAGCACTGTGCTGCAACATTTCCTCGAACTTAAATGGGAGTAGAGTTCAGTTAAGACTCAAATAAGTACGAACTGAATTTTGTGCTTTCCTTTTGTTCGGGCAACATATTGAACCAACAAGTGCGGCAATCAACGCAAGCGGAAGCTGCAAGGAACGCGCGTGTGGACGAACGATTGCCCAGTTACTGTCGCTCTTGTCGCCAGCCATTAGCGTCTGCTTCCGCACAACCTCAGTGCCAATCTATCCGTTCCCTCTCTGTTTCTGTAAGCATGGCAAACCACGAGGAGAAACTGCCGCTGCTGCAGATGCACGCGAAGAAGAACTCTGCCGCCAACGGAGTCGACTCGGTGTCGGAGCTGCGGTCTGTGGGCGGCAGCTCGACCATCTCACCGAGCGAGAGGAAGCGCGACCACCTTGCGTCGTTCGAATCGGGCTTCCCGGCTGTCGTCGATGGAGAAGAGCTGCTGCACACCGTGGCGTCGAGACGAGCGTCCGAAGACCCGTGCAGCAAAGCCAAGCAAACCACAGTTGGTGTCGCGAGATTGCTCGGCAATTGCGCGGTGCCGTTCACGCTGCTGATGTCAGCAATTGGCTCCGGGACGCTCTCAGTGCCATACACTTTCCTGCTGCTCTCACCAGGCGAAGCAGTTGTCACGCTCTGTCTCGTTGGTGCTGCCATGGCGTTCACTGCGGATATCATCCTGCGTGTTCATGTCGCGGTTGCCTCGAAGAGTGGCAATGAAGAGATGCGAGAGACGTACCAGGAGCTTGCGGTGTATGCGAGCGGTCCACGATTAGCGAAAGGCGTGGGCTTTCTCACGGCGTTTGCAGTCTTTGGTGCGTGTGTCGGCTGCGTGCGAGTGGTGCGAGACATGGCGCCGACACTCGTGACGATTTTCTACTTGCCTCAAGACTCAGAGTTTGATCAGCTTCCAGTCGGTACGCAGCAAGACTATGTGAACCGGACAGTCTGGTTAGTGTTCATGATCGTGATCCTCCCGCTGGGCTTTTTCAAGAAAATCTCTGCGCTGCGCTTCTCGTCGTACCTCGGGTTCGCGTTCTCCATCTATCTGGTCGGAGCTGTTGCGTACAGAGTTGCAGTTGGTGACGCTGTTGAACTTGCGAGCGTGAAAGAAGTCACGTATATCACTGGATCGAGCTTCTCTCGGCTGTCGGAGGCGATCGGGATATACAACTTCACCTTCATGCTGCACTTGAATGTGATCCCGCTTCTTGCGCAGCTAGTTGTCACTACGAGCAGTGACAGTGGCGAGGTCGCGCTTCGTCAAGCGGAACGGAAAATGCGCTACAACGTGTACGGCGCTGTGTTTGTTTGTGTCTTGCTGTACGCGACGTTTGGGCTCTGCGCGGCATCGATCTACGGCTCGTCGACGCAGGGCAACATCCTGCTCAACCTTGAGCACGATCCGATCATGGCAGTTCCACGGGTGGCAATCCTGTTCACGATCCTGTTCTCGTTCCCCTTGCTCTTCCATCCGCTACGGTCACTCGTGTTGGAGATGAGCATCTGCGGTGAGAACCCGACCATCTGGACCCAAGTGCTCGTCTCCGCTGTGCTGCTCGTCGCTCAGATCTTCTTTGCTATGCGCGTTCCGGGCATCGAAGTCGTGTTCTCTTTCGTGGGATCGAGCATCCTGCTCTTGCTCTGCTACCTAATGCCGACGATCTTCTACACGCGCCTGTACCCGTGGCGCGGATCCCGCTCTGCAACGAGGAGGCTGTACGCGTTACGTGCGCTGTTGGTCGTCGCGACGCTGTTCTGCACCATGGCGACGTTCAAGTTGATTTTCAAGTAAATGTGAGTGCGTACATTTGATTATGCCACGTTGTCATGAGCTCTCTGTATGCTAAGCAGCAGCAGCATCACGATGAAAACCGCAGCGAAGTCAAGCACTTCTGACTTGACTTGCCGCCATCTCAAGGCAAAACTCTTCGTTTCTATCATGGCTACAACGATAAATATTTTCATTTAGAGAATATCAAAAATACAAAAGTAGACATACCATCACTCCTCTTCCAGAAGTTGAAGTCGGAAAAGGAAAGGAAAGTGTCATTGCGGAATCCGACAAGATGGAGACGCAACGCGGAAGCATATTTGACAGCAACGCAAGCATGAAGCCTATTGGCGCGCTTCTGACGGGAAGCGCTCAGAACATGGCGGCGGCGAGCAGCAAGGTGCCAGTGGCGTTTATTACTCAAGCTGTCCCCACGCAGATCCCTCTCGAGTCACCCGCGAAGACAGTGCTCGGAGGCAACACCGAGCTGCAGCGCTTTCGAGCGCCAACATGTATGTACACATTGTTAACACTTGCAAGCCACGCTATAGATACTCTGTGGCAGCGCGCTTTGTATATGTGCTTACTGTCCAATGAGTGTACGACTGGAGCATCCTCATTTGTTTGGCTTGATTTTTTTGCTTTGGTTGTGGCAGCGTCGGGGTTGGGCACAAATTCGAAGAATGTACCATCGTTTTTGAAGAAAGGAGCAAGTCCTGAAAAGGCAACTCCGGTTGAAAAGCGTGATGGTGTGTGTTCTCTATATATTTGCGTTTATCGTAGCAACATGTTCATGCCGCACGATTAGCTGACCTATGTATCAACGTATGTAGCACGTCAACCTCCAAAGGCTGCAATAGGCATGCCTCGATTCACTCTGAAACCAGCCCTTCCCGGTATGAAAGAGAACAGCAACGATAACCTCTTCGGTAACCGAGGGATGAACTTCAAGATCGCTAGCAGTCCCGTAGGTGCAACACTGAAGCAGATGCGTGCAAAGAGTATCCCGTTCAAGAGCGGCATTGGCAACACTACGTTTCCCATGAAGCAACCGGACGGAGCGAACAAAGAGCCGAAGCTCTTTGGGTCTTCAACAGCCAAATCCTCTTCAACCCTGAACAGGAAACGCACACTCACCCAATTCCAGTCCGGGAAATTTTCGCTGACGTCAAAGTCGAGCCAGCTTCAAAAGCCACTCTCACTAAAGCCTCCACTACAAACAAAGCCGCAGCGTTCAGATCCTCAAGCACCATCGAAACGAAGCAACAATGCAGCCAAGAAAGATGATTCTTCCCTTTATCTCAACAATCCTGGAAGTCGACCAAGCGCTCTCACAAACGAGAAGGAAGCGGTGAAAAAACCACCTCAGCAGAAGTCATCGTATGTATTGAAGACATTTTCAAATACTCCCGCTGTCGTGAGCAAGGCACAGGCTACTGGAGCCAAAGGTACTACCGCAAAACGACTTTCAGCTTCTTTTGTGAGTACTTTGTGAAGTCTAATGAAAATGTATCATATATAGCAGGGTCATCGAGATTGACTTCGCCCACTCACGGTACCCGGTTTGACAGAACAGCACATGTGAAACCTGTGAGCAAGCAGACTGTGCCTGGGTAAGATGTTGACCATCGCACCTTTGAGATTGCGTCGAATGGGTTACTCATTCTGTGTAGTAGATCAAGCCCCCATGTGATCCCGTTTACGGGTGATGAGGGTGCACGTGGGGGGCTAGAGCCAAAACTGAAGAAACCCAGACCTGGCATCACTGAGCATTCAGGGTTGCCTTCTGAAGATCCACGATTGAGGTCAGTTGGTATTGTATTCCAGTGGCGCTGCATTTTGTCGCTTTTAAAACTAATGTTTTCGAGTGTTTGAAGATTCGATCCGAGCCAGGAAGATGACTTTGTTGAAGTCGGCGTCGATCAGGTGCGGTGGTTCATCCCGTGTATCTTTGCGCATCACGAAGATCTGAAAGCTGTGTGTGAGATGCCAGTTTGATACAGCTTGTGACGACGACGACGTTGGGCAGCGGGTGAAGAATATTCAAGACTTCATCGATACAGTGTTGAGAGAGCAATCTGTGGCGGCAAATCGGATCCTCGACATGAACGGTTCGTTGTTTCTGGTGTTGTGCTTGCGAGCTCGTGATGCCAACTGACACTGTCCGTTTGTCGCATCGCAGTCACTTTGAGCGAGTGTCTTCTTGACATCGTCACCGACATCATCGCTGAAGAAGGTGGAATCGGGCTTCATGAGATCTGCTTGGATGCTGACGCCGATTACGAACTGCTCTCTCAAATGATGGAAGGCCATGGAGTCGACGAGTGTTAACGATGGAGGAGAACTATTCGTGGCAGTTCTTAACGTGCAGAAATGGATTATTCGTTACAGAGCAACTCAGTGTTCTTTCTCAGAAACAACAGCAGCATACACCGTGAGCTGTTGATATCATCAAGATGGCCAGGTGCAAAATCGACCAATCACATTCCTGACGTACACCACTACAGCAAGACAAACAAAAAGACACAAAAGTCAGCAAATCGGCACAGAAAGGACCTGATCGCGCACCGACAAAACCTTCACAACAATTCGTACCTTTTTGAACTCATCAAAGCTGAGCTTGCTGTCGTTATTGAGGTCAGCCTCTTTGAAGCACTGGCTCGCTGTCACCTTCGCAAGCTCCTCGGGACTCACACCCATTTTCGTCTTCGTGGCGTCCGAAGTTTCGTACATCACCCGGAAGATCGACGTCATGTAGCTCACCATCTCGTCCAAGGTGATGTATCCGTCGCCATTAATATCGTACAATTGGAACGCAGCACGCACTTTCTCATCCATGCTCGATCCAGAGAGCACCGACAAGCCACTTGCCAGCTCGCCAAAGTCCACCGTGTTGCTCTTGTTCGTGTCGAAGACCTTGAATAGCCGATGGATCATCATGTCCGCTTCCTGGCGCTCCTCGGACGTCGTATGCCCACCTGCCAACTTGATGATCTGGTCGAAACACTTCTTGAACGCTGCGAAGCTGAGCTCTCCAGAAGGTGCGGCCTCGGCGAAGATCTCAAACAAGTCGTTCACTTCGTACGAGTCCAATTTGAGCAAATGACGCGCTTCATCCATGTTCGAGCTGTTCATGTTCAGAGCGGACGCGGAGTTTGGTGAAAGCAGCGCTTCTCCATCGGCAGACGTGATGTTGTGCAAAAGCGACGACGGGAATCCAGAGCTCGGCGCCGCGGTCAAACCAGACTCGAAAGCGTTCTCAGCGGACTTTCGTGGTGAATTTCCGCTTCCATTTTCACCCTTTCGATTGCCAGCAGCGCCACCACTTTCAGGTGATCGACCAGCTTCCTTCGCATCGAGAGCTCGCTTCTCCACCAAGAAACTTCCGACGCCTGCAGCAGGCGCTTCAAACCCCGGAGAGCGCGAGTACCAGCGCACAAACTCGTCAAAACTCAATTTCCCGTCGTGGTTGAGATCAGCCTCCAGGAAGCACTGCTCAGCGGTGATCACGGCTAGCTCCTCTGGCTGCACACCAAGTTTTGCGTGCGTGCCGGGACTGGTCTCGTACAGCACTTTGAACACGCTAGTGAGATATTGCACCATCTCCTCCAAGGAAATAAACCCGTCTTGGTTCAAATCGTACAACGCAAACGCCGAGCGCACTTTCTCCTCCCGAGTACCGCCGCAGAGCACGGAAAGCCCGCTGCTGAGCTCGCAAAAGTCCACAATGCCATTGCCGTCCGTGTCGAAGATCGTAAACAAGCGGTCCAGGATCAGCCGCAGACGCTCAAGGTGCTGTTCGTCGTTCTTGAACTGCTCTTCGATCAGCTGCTCAAAGCATTCTTCAAAGGCTTCGCGCGAGATCGTCCCGTCATCTGAGCAGCGGTTTGCAAAGATCTCAAACACTTCATCGGGGGCATAGTTCTCCAAATGCGTCATCTCCTTCACCACTTCCAAGCTCACCCAGTCCGGAACGTGGCTCTGGTTCACAATCGACGAAGGCTGCGCGTACCACTGGCTAAACTCCTCGAACGAGAGTCGTCCGTCTTTGTCTAGATCTGCTTCCGCAAAGGCTTGCTCTGCAGTAATGGCTCCCAGTTCCTCTGCTGACACCCCCATGCGGCTCTCACTCTCTGGATCCACTTCAAAGAGTACCTTGAACACAGACGTCAAGTAGAGTCGCATCTCTCCAAGCGAGATGTACCCATCGCGGTTCACGTCGTACAAATTGAACGCAGCGTGAACTTTGTCCGTCTCGCTCCCACCACACAGCACCGAGAGACCGCTCGCTAGCTCATTGAAATCCACCACGCCGTTGCTGTCGGTGTCAAAGAGAGCAAAGAGACGATCCACCAAAAGCCGGAGTCGGTCATTAGATTGCGGATCCGTGTGCTGACTTGGGAACTGCGCAAACGCTTTCCGGAAGCTTTCTTTGTTCAACGTGCCATCTCTCGTCGCGAACTGGCGAAAGCTTTCAAGCACTTGCGTTGGCGTGAACGACCCCAAGTTCGTCAACCGGCGGACTTCGCGGAGAGAGATCCATTCTGGGATGTTGTTCTGGATAAGACGCTCGATGTTTGCAGCACTCGAGTGCGTGTACCACTTGCGAAATTCCGCAAACGTTAGCCGTCCGTCCTGGTCTAGATCTGCTTCCTCAAACGCTTGCTGCGCTGTGCGTGCTCCAAGATGCTCCGCAGACTCATGCTCCAACTGCTTGAGAGCGTTCAGAGACGCTTCCTTCAGCACTTTGAAGACTGACGTCAAATAGCGCGTCATCTCCTCGAGCGAAATGTATCCGTCGCCATTGTAGTCGTACAACGCGAATGCAGCGCGCACTTTGTCGTCCGAAGTGCCTCCGCAGAACACAGACAAGCCACTCGAGATCTCGCTGAAGTCGACCAGCCCGTTCTTGTCCACGTCAAAGAGCTCAAACAGACGATTCAAGATCGCGTTGATGTGCTCGTACTCTTCAGCTTTGATGCCTTGGTTCACAGAGATGATCTTGCGGAAGCACTCGTCAAACGCTTCGCGCGAGACGTACCCTTGGTCATCAGCACAGTCCGCTAGCGCTTCAAACACTTCCATGGGCGAGAACGACTCGAGATTCGTCAGTCGCCGGGCTTCAGCGAGGCTGAAAAGCTGCTCGCCATTCTTTGCCACCTCACCAATACCACCAGGTTGCTGGTACCAGTGCTGGAACTCTTCAAGCGTCAACTTGCCATCGTGGTCGTGGTCCGCCTCTGCAAACGCCTGTTCAGCAGTGACTTGGCCCAGTTCTTCAGGGGACACACCCAGCTTCTTCGTATCAGGTGAAACTTGGAAGAGCACTCGAAACACTGAGGTCAGGTATCGCGTCATTTCCTCCATCGAGATGAACCCGTCGCCGTTGAAGTCAAAGAGCGAGAAAGCAGCTTGCACTTTCTGATCCTTCGTTCCGCCGCAAAGCACCGACAACCCACTTGCAAGCTCCCCGAAGTCTACGTATCCACTGCCGTCCGAGTCAAAAAGATCAAATAAACCGTCAACGACGTCCTTGATCTTTGCTTTCGTCTCCGCTGGCAAGGTGTCAAGATCCTTCTTCGCATCTTCTTCGTCACCAATGCCCTGCATCACGCGGCGGAAGCTCGAATTGAACGCAGATCGAGACAAAAGTCCGTCTTTGTCCGCCTCGGCGGCAAAGATCTCAAACACTTCATCTGGCTCGTACTGCGCAAGATTCGTCAGCTGCTTGATCTCATTCAGTGGCATCCAGCGCAGCGACGAGTCCACAATCGCGCTCTTTGCAACGACGCTGCTGATGCCAGCCTGGGATGGAGACGTGTACCACGTCAAGAATTCGTCGTAGCTGAGCTTCCCATCGTGGTTTTGGTCGGCTTCCAGGAACGCTTGCTCCGCGGTGACAACGCCAAGTTCTTCAGCAGAGACACCGGTCTCCTGTCGCATCTCAGGCTGCACTTCGTACAAAACCTTGAAAATCGATGTCAAGTAGCGCTTCATCTCTTCAAGCGAAATGTATCCGTCGCCGTTAAAATCATAGAGGCGGAATGCAGCTTTCACTTTTGCGTCGCGAGCTCCCTTGCAAAGCACCGAGAGCCCACTGGCGAGCTCGCTGAAATCGATATGCCCGTTGCTGTCTTGGTCGAACACGTCAAAGAGACGATCAGCAACCACCTTCGCTCGCAGCTTCTCAGCGTCTGTGCGAGGGTGGGATGCCATCTCGATGATCTCAAAGAAGCACTTGTCAAAAGACTCGCGCTGCAGCAGACCATCTTCGTCTGCATGCTCTGCGAATCGTTCAAACACTTCGACAACGTCGAGGTTCCCAAGGTTCGTGAGACGGCGCACTTCGTCGAGGTCCAGCGGCGCGACAATCGCGTTGAACGACGATTGCTCCGGGAGTGCGTACCACTTCTTGAACTCTTCAAAGTTCAATCTACCGTCGTGGTTCAAGTCTGCCTCCGCGAAAATTTCCGCTGCTGTAACAATCGCCAGGTCATCAGCAGAGATCCCGAGGTTCTGCTCACGGGTTGGATCCAGCGCGTACAGCAGCTTGAACACGGAGCCCAGGTAGTGGACCATCTCCTCTTCAGAGATGAGTCCATCGCCGTCCGTGTCGTACAAGTCGAAAGCTGCTTGCACCTTTGCATCTCGACTGTCGCCTCCACAGAGAACCGAGAGCCCGCTCGACAACTCGTTGAAATCCACGTATCCGTTCTGGTCCGTGTCGAATGCTGTAAACAATCGCGCGATGACTTCGTGGACACGGTTACTCTCCTCCAACGTGAGTTGCGTCTGCCCCGCTGAGCACAGGTACCGGTAGAAGCACGAATCAAACGCTCGGCGCGAAATGCGTCCCTCTTTGTCAGCAGCTGAGGAGAACAGGTCCGTCACCTTGTCCAACGGAATATCCTTCAGCCCCGAGAGCTTCATAGCAACATCAATTGGAATCACGTCCGGTGATACAGTAGCCACATTTGGAATAGGCAGACGGCCATCGATTGATTTTGGTGACGATGGGAGTCCATTAGGACCTGCTCCTCCTTGGCCTGGTGCATTCAGACTCGACAACGGGCTTTGGTTGTCCAGCCATTCACGGAACTCTTCAAAGCTCAGCTGACGATCACGGTTGTGGTCGAACGCCTGGAAACACTCCTGTGTGGTCGCAACAGCGAGCTCCTGTGGACTCATCCCAGTCTGCGCTTCCAAATGCGGCGACGCCTTGTAGAGCACTTTGAAGACCCCTGTCAGGTACGAGTTCATCTCTTCCGGCGAGATGTATCCATCTTGGTTGAGATCGTACAATCGGAACAGCGAGCGAGCTTTGTCGTTCAGACTTCCGCCGCAGAGAATCGAGAGACCCGCACCGAGCTCTTGGACATCAATCGTACTATTGTGGTCAGCGTCAAAGAGCACAAAGAGCTCTTCCAACAACTTGCGCGTCTTCGTCTGGGTGTCGCGGTCGACTAGCCCTTCTTTCGCCAGCAACTTGTTAAAGCAGCGGAAGAAAGTGGCTTGCGACAGGTTCCCATCTTGGTCCGCAGACGCCTGGAAGAAGTCAAAGATGTCGTTCACGTCGTACGAACTCAGGTTCGTGAGCGTCTTCATTTCTCTCAGCGTCGTTTTCGCTGACGTCGGGATACTGTTGGCAGGCGCATGGGAAGGTAAGGAGGAGGAGGATCGAACAGCAGCAGCGGCTGGCGGTTGCTGTTGTTGCTGCTGGAGTGCGTCAAAATTGAGCATGTACTGCGTGCTGTACCACTTGGTAAACTCATCAAAGCTCAGTCGTCCATCATAGTTCACGTCCGACGACGCGAACGCATCAGCAGCTGTGACCTGGGCGAGCTGCTCGGGCGAAATGTTCCCCATTTGCTTCGCAGTGGTCGGAGACGTCGTGAAAATGATGCGAAACACCGACGCGAGGTATGTTTCCATCTCTTCCTTGGAGATAAATCCGTCCTGGTTCACGTCAAACAAACTAAACGCCGCCTTGATCTTCTCGTGCTGGCTGCCCTTGCAAAACACCGAGATGCCGCTCGAGAGCTCGCAAAAGTCCACAAACCCGTCGTCGTCCGTGTCAAAATCGTTGAACACCGTGTCCAAGATTGAGTGCATTTTTGATGACTCCTTCGCTGTGAGCACACGCTTCGTTACTGCCGACTGCTCTTCCGCTAGCTCGTCAAACACCGCGTGGAAAGCGTCCCGCGAGAGCACGCCCTCGTCGTTCACCTTCGCTGCGAGGATCTCAAACACATCGCTCGGATCGCGGTCGCGAAGGCTTGTGATCGAAGCGACAAGGTCGATCGACGCCAGTGCACTTTGTCCGATCGCAATCTGAGGGGTTGGTGCCGGCACGGTCTTCGGTGGTGGCTGAATAGCTTGACCAGCAGCTACAACTGGCGCAGACTGGAGCCCCATGCCTGCAGGACTTGACGTGTACCATTTTCTGAATTCCTCGAGCGACAAAAGCCCGTCGTGGTTGAGATCCGCCTCCGCAAACGCCTGTTTGGTCGTGTAGTACGCGAGCATTTGCGCATCGATGACCATGCTCTGCTTCGTGTGCGGATTCGACTCGTACATCACGTTGAACACCGACGCGAGGTATTTCTTCATCTCTTCCTCAGTGATGAACCCATCGCCGTTCGCATCAAACAGAGAGAACGCAGCGACCACTTTCTCTTCTTGGGTGCCGCCGCACAAGATCGACAGCCCGCTGCTAAGCTCGACAAAGTCCACTGCGTCGTTGCCATTCACATCGAACGCGTTGAAGAGTTGATCGAGAAATCGCGTGATCTCGGGCGTCGGCTCTCGCTTCTGCTTCTTGAGGATCGAGTAGAAACAGCGCTTGAACTGGTTTCTCGTGAGTACATCGCTGTTAGGGCCACCGTTTCCCTGCGATGCAATAGCCGAGCTGAAGATCGAAAACAGGTCGTCGGCTCGTAGAGCAGAAAGTCCTGTTAGCTCACGAAGATGCGCGAGCGTCAAGTCGTTCGGTGGTACTGCACTACCGTGTCCGTTTGCTGCTGCTGCTGCTGACTGCGTGAACGCCGCTGGAAGACTCGAGCCTCGCTGCTGAGGCATAAACTGCGTTGGACCAGGCTTCGAATACCACTCACGGAACGCGTCGTACGAGAGCTTGCCCTCTTCATTCAAGGGAGACTCTTTGAAGCACTGACGAGCGGTCACCACACCAAGTTCCTGCGGATTCACACTACATTCGTGCAAAACAAAACCAACAAGACAACATCCATCAGTCCATTTAAGTACCTCAAACTAGTAGCCACCTACACACAAACGTACCTGTTCTGGTGGAACAGCTCGGGCGACGTCTCCTCGATCACGCGAAACACCGACGTCAAGTACTTGACCATTTCTGCGATCGAAATGAATCCGTCGTTGTCCACGTCGTAGAGCTCAAACGTCAGGCGGATCTTCTCGTCGCGCTCACCAGACGCCAGCACCGAGACGCCGCCGAGGAACTCGGCAACGTCGATCACGCCATTGTGTGCACTGCGGTCAAACATCTCGAAGAGGCGCACAAACATCTTGCGCGCAAGTGGATCGTATCGTCCCGACTACAAGAGAGAGGGTTAGAGAGTTGGCACAAGAGCCACATAGCTTTCAGTCAGTCCATGCCTCCACACACTATGCAGACGACTGTATCAAAATCGCAATGTTCAAGTACGCACCTGCGACAAGATCTTTTCGAGACAGCGGTCAAACGTTGTGCGGTCCAGCGCCCCAGTTGGACATGCCTGCGTAAACACGTTCACCAGCTGCGGCAGCTCAAAGTCCGTGAGGTCGAGCTCGCGCATGAACTCGTCGTCATCGTCGTTTTCATCACTCTGGTGGTCCATGTCTGGGTCGTCTTCGGTCTCGGCATCTGCGTCGTTGCCGACCGAGTCGCGGTGGTACTGCTGGCTGCTCACCTGGTTGTTGCCACTGTCGTCCACGTCGTTCTGCTGGAACGTGGGCACCTGCGTCACTCGCTGTTTGCGGTCGCGCTTGGCGTGACGATGCTGCGATTTTGTCGCACGCTGCTGCTGTTGTTGGTGTAGGTGCTGAGTCCGCTTCGCCGATGAAGACGCTGCTTTCGTTCCAGCAACATGACTGTTGCTTCCATCTTCGCGTTCACTACCGCCACGGTCAAGAATGACAGTGTACGTCCCTTCTTCAAACAGCTCGGGTGATCGCGTCAGGAGTGACAACGGATACACAATCTGGTGCTTTGAATCTTTCACTGCGATCGCCATTCCACTGCTGCTAGCGCCATCACGCCCTCCTGTTACTCCTGTTGTTGATCTCCTCTCCGTAGCCGAGGAGCTCCCCAGCTGGAAGCCCGCGGCGATGCAGCGCTGGAGCTCTTCGAGCGGAAGACTCGGATACACGAGCACGTCGACCACGCGATCGCGGAACGCGAGCGTGACTGCGCTCACGCGCAGCGCCGGCTGTGGCTGCGAGTGGTGGTGGCGCGGCGGCGGCGGGCGCATGGGTGGGCTCCTGTCCTGTTTCTCCGTTCAGAACCTTGGGGTGAGCGCGTGAAGTGCGGAGCGGGCGGTGGCCTTTCCTGCGTTCCCTGGTGGCGCTTCCTCAAGATGGGATGTGATCTTCCTGCCTGCGTAAGAAACAGAAAGCAGTTTGGGGGACAGACGGCGGACCGACTGTCTCTGTCCGATAAAGTGCGATTCAACGAAAAAAGGCAGCCAAGTTTTTGTTTTTTCTGGCACAGAAACACGCTCGCTCGCTCATTGTTTTACACTCGTTTTCTAGAAGCGCTTTGATACGGCAATTGAAAGCCAAGAAAGGGCTTCTAGAACGAATGCACGCCTTTTCAACTGCAGCCAACTATAAAACGCGCGGCTCGAAAAAGCAGAATACACAGCGCTTTCGGGAGGATTTCGATCTGAAATGCACACCTGTGGCTCACACCTGGAGTGTACAGTGGTACCTCGCTGTCGGCACACTGACCAATTTCCATTACAGCAGCAATCGATGATATTTGGCGGGAAAGCGATATCCGACAAATTCTCAAAATGCGGCGACGAAGGCTTGCACTGCGGCAGATCGCGGAGACGACGCAGGACGTGAGCGACATCGACGGCGACGACAGCGACGCGCAGCAGCAGGAGCAGTCCGTAGCGGAGCCGACCTTCAACTTGCTGACGGTGACCGCTGGCCCCGGTCTCCAACCCACCGCGATCCTACTCAGTGACGACGATGACGATGAAGATGGACATGGACATGACCAAGCATTGCTGCCACATGAACGCACTGCGGTGCCATCGCCGAACAATGTAAAACCGACCAAAAAGCAATCACACTGTGAAAAAGAGAGTGTTAGAGACAAGACGGGCGGCAGCAATAGTAGCATCTTCAATTTGTATCAGGAAGGACTCGCGTCGGATCAAGTGTTGCAGCTCGCGTTTACGCGACGACGGGTACGGAACTCAGTGTGTGTGTCTGTGTGTCTGTGAACTGTGCAGTTAGGTGTTATTGCCCATATATTCACTCTTTGCAATGCTCTATGCGATGTGTAGGCACCTCGCTCGTTGCGCATGACGGACATAAAGCCAGGAGACGACTTCGTTCTGCCTCTTCCACCGCTGCGCATCGCGGATTTGTTGCCGTCGACCAACGTGGACATACGCGATCTCTTCCCCACGAATGATGTACTGTTATCACCGTCGTCGTCATTGCTGTCGTCTTCTCTATTGAATATGAGTGAAGCTGCAAGCGATTCTGCGCTCCAGGTGCCTTCACATGGCGCGTCAAGCCACGCGATCACAAGTGCAAAGAAGTTCTTCTTCACCCCCGAAGATGCATCACTCACGGAGCGAAGATCATGGGAGTCGATTTCCGAAAGTGAGTGGGATCAGCTCTATCAAGATCTCCAGAAGGAGGAGCTCGTGGCAGTCACAAGAGGTCGCTCAAAACCCAAATCGGCCCAGCAGCATCAGGCAAAGATACCAAGCGTCGACTCGGTCGGCTTGCTGCTGCGAGATTGCCGCAGCGATGCGCTCGCTCACTTTGTCTGGGAGACCCTGCTGCTACCAGTGTTAGAGAACCAGCACCACGAAGTACTAGATGACCGGGACATCCGCACACAAGAGCTCTTGCGACTGCTGCTGCGCCAGAGCTACTTCCGCGCCATGGCCCCGAAGGATTTCCGCACAAAAGTTCGCGCAAAGCAATTCCGTCAACAACTCAGCGATGCTGCGCTTGGCGCCCAGGTGGAGCTGCAGTTGCTCACACTCTACCACAGCAATCGCTAGTCTTTATAGTCAGGCACGAGAAGAGCTCACTAACGTTATCATTATTAAGTAGCGCAGGGCAGGCAAAGCGTAGATAAATAGAGAGAGAGAGAGAGAGAGAGAGAGAGTGCTGCTTCTGATCCCTCATTTCCAATATGTCGATGCTGAATGTTTGTTGTTGAAATCTCTCATAGCACACGCTTGCTGGTGATGATGAAAAAGAAAACAGCAACAGCAACAAGAAGTCGATAATGGTTTTCAAATACTCGCAGTAGGATACCAGTAGAATCTGTGTGAATGTTGTGTGTGAAGACAACCTAAACGAGCGCATTATTGGATTGCATTGCTATTGGTTTGCTATATGCTCTTCGTTGATGAGTTGGTACTTCGTACAGTGGGCCAATTTCTATTGACACCAGTGGCGCATCCTTGCTGCCCATTCTCTTCCTCCAGACACCCAGAACTGGTCAGGTCTACCTATTGCGTTTATCTACGAGTTTGGAGGCGTGTTGTTGTTGTTGTTAGCAGCTCGGCGCGCTCCAGGTGGACATGAAGAAGCTCGAGAAGCAGCGTATGGCGCTGGAGAACCTCAAGCTCGCACTCGACTACGGCGTCGTCACGCAGGAAGAGTTTGTCACGTGCGCTCGAATGCTCATGCAGATCGACGAGGTGGACGCCTAAGGTACACGCCTGGTTTAAACCTCTCATAACGAGTATAGTGAATTTGAATGAAAGAAAAAGGTGATAGGAATACAATTGCTATGAATAATGTATATAAACGGAAAATGTCATGGTTAGCTTATTTTCTTGTACTAAAATATTAGTTTAGAGAAACGCCGCGCGGCCAGCTCGGTCGTCGCCATGTCCGTGATCGAAAATGGCGGAGGACGATGCTGTCGTCGCTGTTGGCGCGCTCCCCAGTAGCGCTGGCCCCAGTCGGCAGGCACACACGACGTACGCTCGGCGCAACAGCCGAGGGAGCGCACTTGGCACCTCTGTGGCGACAGGATCGTCGCCATCATCGCGCGTAGCAGACAA
Organism: Globisporangium cylindrosporum; assembly: GCA_038050675.1. NCBI lineage: Eukaryota > Oomycota > Peronosporomycetes > Pythiales > Pythiaceae > Globisporangium > Globisporangium cylindrosporum. The sequence goes on along the minus strand of JALBZD010000001.1, from coordinate 138,822 downwards.
CCGCGGCGTTGGCGCGAACGCGGCGGTTGGAAATAATGGCGTTGGCTCGGACTTACTCGCCGCGGCTGTGGCGGTGGCAGTCGCTGATGGAGAAGTGCAAGCTGCAGTAGAGAGTGCCGATGATGAAGACTACGAACCAGGGGCTGAACAGCGTGATAGCTCGAGCGCTTCTAATAACAGTGTGAACCCCCCTCTGTCTGCACCGAGAACCAAACGGAAAGGGCCGGTTGTCGTGCGTCTCGACGTGCTCGTGGCGGCACCCGCCTTGGAGCAGCAAGTGTTCAACACATGGGAGCACTTCCACGAATATTTACAGGACTATGGGCAGAAGACCTTCCAGGTACGCAGTGACTATTGATAAGCAAAAAGGAGGCTTGATGAACTGACGATAGATCCTTGCTTCTTTGCGTAGCTCTACAGCGTACGCTCGGCGACGCCCTCGTCTCGCCGAAATAATCTGGTGACCAAGAAGAAAGGGACTCCGAAGACACAGCAGCTCATCCCCGAGCAGTTTGTTCACTACGTGAAGACGATCACGTGCACGCACGGCGGCAAGCCTCGCCCGAGAAGCACGGGGATTCGCCCCAACCACCACCATCGCGCAATAGAGTGTCCTGCGCAGGTACGCTAGACTGACTCCAACTCTCTTATATCTATTGGCCATTGCATGTAACTAAAGCTAATGTGGGACTATCATTTTCTGTAGATCAACGCGTGCGTGAAGAGAGACCCGCAGGGAACCTGGCACGTGGCGGTGACGAACCAGCACGCGTGGCACAACCACGAGATCAGCGAAGCGATCTACAATGGGTACCCGGAAGTGCGCAACGCGCTCGGCGCCGATGTGCTCGCGACCGTCAATATTCTGCGGAAGGCCGAGGCGAAGCGCAAGAAGATCCTCGAGTACATCGTCGAGAACACACCCAAGAAGCCCAGGATGAAGGACGTGCACAACCTGCTCTCGAAGATGAAGAAGAAAGATCCCGTCTCGCTGTGAGCACCTTATGAATGACACAAAGTTGTCAACACCAACACACCACAAATGGTCTCAATGTGCTTGTCTTGTTATCAAAAATAAAAAAAGCCTAGATATATGGTATCAGACAACACCATGGCAATGGTCGTACTGTTAGCCTTTCTTCTGCCTTACATCTGGGTTTTCTTTTTGTACAAGAGCTCTTTCAGCGGTGGAAGCGCGCTCACGACCGCCTCGGGGGTATCTGAAGTCACAAACTCCAGCGCCGCGTCGAGCGAGAGCACGCCCACGACTTCCTCAGAGGCTTCGGGCAAACCCGCCTTCTCAAAGAACCGATGCACGTTCTGGAGATCACGCTTCAGGTACTCGTTGAACTCCGGGTGGGTCCGATCCGTCGCCTGACCAAAGTCGATGATCCAGCACTTCTGCTTGTGAAAAAGGATGTTGTATTCACTCAGATCCGCGTGTACCAGGTGCGCGTCCTGGTACAGAGTGCGCACTTGGTGCAGGATATCTGCGTACGCGTGACCAAGCTGTGCGTCTGTGAGCTTGGCGTCCTTGAGCGTCGGCGCCGGGTACCCGTTCTCGCCGACGAAGTCCATGACGAGCACGTGCTCCTTGAAGAGGAACGGCCGGGGCGCGCGGATGTGCTTGACGGCGCGGCACAGGTTTCTGTACTCCTTCTCGGTCCACGTCTGCAGCTGGCGACGCATGCTCTTCTTCACAAAGTGCAGGTCGAACCGACGGTCCCCGGTCACGTACTCGTGGCGGTTGCTGAACTCGTTCAACGTCGTCTTGAACACCTTCACAGCAAACTGGCGCTCGCGCATCGTCTCTTCGTCCGTGCCGATCGCAAAATAGACGTGTGCCTCCTTTCCGGACTGTACGCAGCCGTGCACTTCGTCGAGCTCGGCGCGATTGATCATCTTCTGCAGGATTCGCTCCGTGCGCTCGTCGAGCACACCGTCGCGCGTCGCGTGCTTCTCGGCTTCAACGCGGCCGGAGAGACCATTCTTCTCATTCTTCTGCTGCTTGCGCATCGACTCGCGAATCGAGTTGTATCCTTTGCCGGCATCGTCCACCTGCAGCGATCGATCGTATTGCTGCTTCTTCATTCCAGGGAATGCTTTGAATGCAGTCGATGGCTTCACAGCCGAAGAAGACGATACAGCTGCTGTTTTCGGAATTGGCGCTGGTGTTGTAGATGCGGGGACCTGCAGCGGACGAGCGTCGCTGTCATCACTGCGATGAAGCGGCTTCTGTTCACCGTCCACCTCCTCGTAATACTCTTCATAGTCCTCAAAATCCGCAAAGCTGTGGGCTCCGAGCAGCTGCGCATCGCGGTCTCTCAAATCTCGGTCTCGTGCCTGCATGTGCGCAAACGCGTTATTGCTGTAGTGCGCCGCGTTGATCTCACGCTCGAGCGCGCGGCACTCCTCTTCGTAGAGCTTGAGTGCCAGTGCTTCGTCCATGATGTCCTGCATGGTCTTGCTTGTCTGAGTTTTGCTTGATTCAGCGGGGGCAGGGGTTGCGACTGGCGCGAGGGTGTTCCACGGACTGGTAGTCGCCATTGGCCTTTGTATTGCTTTGTCTATTGATGCTGTTGCTGTTAGTGCTGCGCTTGACGGTGCTTGTCTTCCACTTGCGCTTGGCGCTGCAAAAGCAAATCTGAGGAGCTCAATTGAGCGGCTTGTTTTGATTGACGACGCCACGCAGCAACAACGGTGGACAGAAAGGGAGAGACCTTCACTCACACTTGTTGACGTAGGAACATACATTCCTTCAATCAGAAAGAGAGAGGGGAACAATTAGAACCTTCCAAGCAACCTCGCTGTGGATGAACAAACTGAACGAGAGCGAATGGATTGAAATGCCGCATTTCTGAGATCAGGCGACAACCCAGAAGCACTCCAGCAAGACAAGATGACCTGTCACAGACCAACCAGATCAGAAACCACGAGGCGACCTGAACATGTTCGGCTTCAACGCGCAACTAGGACTGATCATTCATTCACTGGACCCACGCCGCGCTGCTGGACCCGGAGGACCCTGGATCGATCAACATCCTCAGCTTCTGGGGGCGTCTGATGCGTTGCATCTCAAAGAACTCGCTTCGATACATGGGCTCGTGCGTGCCCGAGGATCTTGAGAAAGAGCTCCCGCGAGTTACTATGGCAACAACAACATCGATGTTTCATGGGCTTTTGCTTGAAAAAGACGGAGGAGCTCACTCTTGAGTTTGTAGCATTCGCATTCAAGTCCTCCGCAGCGCAACTATTACTCTACCACAACATGTTCATGTGGTGTTAAAACTCTCTCTCACACACACGCAACAGAAACATTACATGCAACCCATACGTACACTCCAACAATATCGAGCTCTTTCCGTATCCACGCATTATTATGCATCACTACAGCGATAGCCTACTATTTTCAGTCCTAGTGCTTCCGCTCGGAGAGGGAGTAGACGGCTGCAACGCCAATGACGACCTCGAACGCAACGATGAGCCAGAGTGCGAGTGTGCACAGCTTTGTCCACGCGCGTTGGCGCCACGGACACACGCGCGTGAAGATGATCACGGGAAAGACGAAGCAGATGAGCATGCATGTCGTGGCGCCGAGCAGCGAGAAAACCACCTCGATCCCAGGCACCTGCATGGCGATCAGCAGTGCGCTCCCTAGCAACACAACCGTTAGCATAACGCGCCGGAGGAAGCAGATCGGCGTCGAGCTCTTCGCGACGAGCAGCTCTTCGAGAATACGCCGCATCGGGTGGAAGAGCAGCGGGAACGTAACGATCACGATGACGTAGAGCGCAACAAGCGGAATCTGCATTGTGGGATCTGTCGCGAGGTTCAGGAGCATGTTGCCGTTGATTGACTTTCCGTAGAGCTTGGCGCCGCACACCCCGAGCACCAGGTAGAGTGCGATGCAGAAGCCTGACGCTGATGCGATGCCCATCATCATGCGGTTGCGCGCTTGACGCATTGACCGATCGAACGAGCCGCGCAGCTGCACGAAGAGTGACAGCAGGTTCAAGTGCATCATGAACGCAAAGTTGTAGATCGAGATGGACTGCGCGAACAGCAGAAATGGAGCTCGTCTGGGTGCAGAATTTGCGTCTGTGTCACTCGGAGAAGAGCTGGTGGCGACGATCATGGCGCCCGCGTTTGCCTCAGCGTCAAACGGCATCACAGTCGAGGCTTCGTCATGCAAACTGGTGTTGAAGCTCAAATGGATGAGGTTAGATACATTAATAGAGCCGCTCTCTGAGTCAGCGTCACCACTCGGTAATGCTTGGAGCGAGCGGTAAGCAACCGCAATCACGAGGTAGATCGAGAACACGAAGCCCAGGTAGTTGGTGATCTTCAGCGCCGAGAGGTTCTTGAGCAAACACAGCGGGAGCACGACAACGACGAACGAACCCCAGAGCAGCAGCGCTTCCACTGTTTGCTGCTTATCGCTTGACGAAGTAGATGACGATTCGAGCAGGAGCTCGGCGATGTGTGGCGTCAGGTCACGCACAATGCGGATGCCGCCAACGCACCCGCCAAAGATACCGAGTGCAGTCACGACCGACACGACAAGCGCAAAAATTTCACCGCCAGCTTTCCCCGAGAGCGCCTGGAAGGACGCAAACCGTCTGCCTGCACCAGCGTAGCGCAGTTGCTCTTCTTTGCTCGCGACCTGGACGTGCGCATGCAACAGCGCGGTCGCAGTGCACCCCATGGAGATGCCGACGCCAACGATCCCAGCGACGGCTTGCGAAGTCGGGATGGTCACGAACGTATACGGCACTGAGAGCATCCCGGCGCCGACCACCGACATGAGCAGCCCCATGAACACGTGCAGGTCCGAGAGCCATTCGCGGCGCTTGGTCGGTGGCAGCAGTGAGCGACTAGAGACACGCGAGAACATGGTCAGCGTGCGCATGGGCGAGCGGACGCGCGGCACTGGCGACGAAGAGCGCAAAGATGACATCGCGGGGCTGCTCGTTTCCATCTCGAGCGTCGCGATGGGCGATGAGAGGCGCCGATGGTCGGAAGCGAGCGTGCTCAGCATGTCGGATGTGGTGGCTAGATGGATGGATGGATGGATGCACAAGTGAAGCCAAGTTGGATAATGAACGAATGAATGGGTAGATGGGCAGCCTCGACTAGCGAATTGCTCATGGACACACAATAGAGGCAGACAGACCGACATCAATGACTGGCTGTCTTGTCTGGCTGTATTTGTCTATGCATCTTGTGCTCGTTGCTCTTTCCTTTCGAGCCGTCACTTTTGCTCGGTTGCTCTTTCTCTGATGAACATACAGGTTTTTACAGACACTTCAACGCGCCGTACAATACAGTTATTATATTAGTACATCGTCGTAGCCATAGTACAAGTGCGCTTATCACTCGGCAGAGACTCAGGGGATACCATTTGCGATACTACTGTAGCGATCTGTTTGTCTGTCTGACTCGCTTGTTCGCATATCAGTGGCAAATATTTCAGCAGCGGCAACCGCAGTAGACGTGCCTGTTGCTTTCCTTTACCAGTATGGGTGAGCGCTGACTGGATGCGAGTCAGCCAAGTGGATTTGGCTGCCTGCCCTCGGATTGCACCAGCAGGCACAAAATACAACGTCACTGTGTTAACACACACAGCAACTTCAGTTATCGAGTTGAAGTGGACAAGGAAGAGTGAGGGTGAAATGCAAAAGCTGTCCACCGAAAGTAGACAATTTTGTATATTTGCTGTGAAATTTACTGTGCATAGAGTACTGGTATCAATAAATCAAAAAGTATCAAAAGTATCAAATACTCTCTCTCTCTCAGCTCTCACTCCTTCGCCAGCAAGAGCGCCTTCAGCGTCGGGTAGTACTTGAGGAAGCTCTCGGGGTCCTCGGACGTCACGAACTCGCGCGCCGTGGTGGCCGAGAGCATCCCGAGCGAGTCCTTCGACACGCGGCGCATGCCCTTGCTCTCAAAGAAGCTGTGGATCTTGGCCAGGTCCTGGTCCAGCAGTGCATAGTGGTCCGGGTGCGCGCACTCCGTAGCCTCGCTAAAGTCGATGAGCCAGCACCGGTCGTCGTGGTACAGGATGTTAAACTCGCTCAGGCGCGAGTGCACCAGCTGCGCGTTCTGGTAGAGTGTGCGTACCGAGCGCATCACGTCCACGTACGCGAGGTTGAGCTGCGACTTCGTGAGCACCGCGTCGCGTAGCTTGAGCGCTGGCGTGCCGTCCTCGCCGACAAAATGCATGACGAGCACATGGTCCTTGAAGAGTAGTGGCTTTGGCGCCTGCACGCCACAGCTCGCGGCTCGAAGCAGGTTCTTGTACTCCTTCTCTGTCCATTCCTTGAGCTGCCGACGCAGCGTCTTCTTGATAAAGTTCTCGTTGTACACGCGGCCGCTCGGGTCGCACTCGTTCGACTTGTTGAAATCGCCGCGCGACGTCTTGAAGAGTTTGACTGCGTAGTGGAGTTCGCGTCCAGTCTCAGCGTCGCTCCCGATCGCGCGGTACGTGTTGGCCTCTTTTCCCGTGTTGATGCGCTCGTGGACGACGTCCAGTTTACCGCGGTTCATGAGCTTGAGCAGCACCATGCGCGTGCGCTCGTCGAACGCGCTATCGCGGCTCGCGAATTTGCCGGATTCGAGCACGTTGCGCACTGGTCCCTTGCGCGTGTCGCCCTTGTCTTGGCGACGCATGTTCTCGCGCAGCGAGTTGAAGCCCTTGATGGTGTTCGCCAGCGGCACGTACTGACCGATCATTTGCACGCTCTTGCCGGCTCCGACCGAGTACGAGTCCATGTAGTCATCGTAGTCATCATCGTCGTCTTCATCTTCATCGACTTCTTGACCTTCCTGTTCGAATTCGCCGTCGAACGCATGGGTGTCTTCCTCATCTTGAGCTTGTTGAGCCGTGATTTCCGCGAGGGCCATCTGCTTTTCCAGCGCCTTGCACTCGTCTTCGTAGAGCTTGAGCGCGAGCTCCTCGTCCATGATCTGCTGCATCGTCTTGGGCGATGCGACTTTCGAGAGGGTAACGGCGCTTTCGAAGGATGCTTGAGTGGTAGTACCGGTAGTTGTTGGAACAGCGGTTGGACTGAGCTGTTTCCACGGCGACGTGATGGTTGCGGACATGATGGTGACCTGTGTTGGGTGCTTGAGCTTTTGCTTTTGCTTGTGCAGTGCGTGGCGAATTGCGTAATGGGCGATCACTATGAGCACACGCAAAGACACAGAGAAAGAGACCACGACAGGAGGTATGTTGTTCGCTTCTTTGACAGGCAGCACCTTCTTGTTAACAACAAATGGCTCGGAGGATGAAAGTATTCATTTTCACAGTGCCGTTTGACACCTTGACCATCATTAGCCACACCGAACGTTCCTAGCATGTTCGGATCGGTCACACGACACACACTCGCTGGCCTGGGTTCTGAGTTTGACTCTACTTGATGTAGGTCACGAGCAATCCATTGCTCGGATTTGATCACGTCTCTGGTTGTCAACTAACAAGTCGACACATCGACAGGGTGTGGAGACCTACCGATCTGTCAACCAGTACGTCTGCATGCATCCCATCTTGCTCTAGCCTTGACCCTCACTTACTCACACGTTGAATATGATTTATTAGAGCCGCATCATCAATCGCTAGGGGCCGGTCGGCCACCTACTGTACTTATCCACTTGACGCACTCAAAAATTGCTGTAGACGACTGGAAACCACGACACACAACGAAGCAGCAAAATGCTCGATAATAAAAACCTGCCCTTCACTCTGTCCACCCACTCATGGACAAGACAGGCTGAGCAAAGCAAAGCACGCCACCACCTATTTAATCCTCTGTGTCGCCCGAGGCGAGCGAGCGGTAGCGCAGTCGCATCTCCTCGTTCTCCTCCTTCAGCTGGTACTCTGCGTTCGCGATCGCGTCGTCAATCAGCGTCGAAGACTCGACCGGCTCGGTCTTGATCTTGCGCTCCACGTGAACCGGAGGGATGCCGCCGCTGCGGTGCTGCTCAAAGAGCTGGCCCTGGTCCACCAGCCCCATGTCTTTGTGTGTCGGCCCTTCCTCTGCGACCACCGGAAGGTTGTAGAACGCAAACAGGATCACGAGCGCGATGGCTTCGAGGAACACGATGTTAAGGATCACCAGCACGGCGGTGGACACCGACCAGTGGTACATCAAGTAGCGCACGCCCGAGAGCTGCGCGATGATCGTGAGCTTCGCCGAGTAGATCTGCACCTCCGGGTGGTTCAACACGATCGACACGGCTGTCAGTGGATGCACTTTGCTCTCTGTGATGCCATTGATCGCCAGGATGTGGATCTGCTGCGACGGTTCCGTGAAGCCAAACGCGTGCGAGAGCGCCAGCGCGCCAACGCGGAGCCATTGCACGAGCGAGTGCGAGTCGTGCACAATCGCGGGACGTGTGCTGGTCGCCAGGAGCTCGTTGTCCAGCGACTGGAGCGTGGTCGACACCATGAACATGCCAATGTCGACGTTCGCACGGGACTCGGGGACTGTCAGCTCAATGAAGATGTCGTACTTCACGCCCGGCACGAGCACGGACTGCGGCTGCGCGGGAAGCTTCACCAGCGGCGATGGCTCCCACTGATGCACGGGGTCAAGTAAGTTGAGCTTCGCGCTCGGCAGCGTGAGCTTGTCCAGTCCGTCTCTCGTGAGCGCTGCGTGGTTGCCGTAGTCGAAGAAGATGTCCTGCTCGTGCAGCCGCGACGGGATCACCAGGTAGTACACCAAGCTGTACAGGATCGTCGCCGTGGCGAACAGGAACGAGACGCCCACGAGCACCTATACATGCACATACACGCACAGATAAATAGACAGACATCAGATGAGCTTTCAGGTGCAAGCCAAGAGCGTTGCGATATGCAGCAACGCATGTTATTGGCAGCTTCGCACCTGTCCGATGCGCAGCGACCAGTGCACGACCACGCGCGAGAGCTCCTGCAGCCAGCGACTGAGCTCTTCGCGGCGGCGCTCGCGCTCCTCCTCCTTCAGCAGGTCCGCGGCGCTCGCCGGCAGCAGCGACAGCAGCACGCTCCACGGGATCCAGCTCGCCATCTTCCTATGCTTTCCCGCGTTCTCTCTCCCTCTCTTGCGCAGTTTTGGCTTGTGAGCTTGTGTGCTATGCTTTGTTGAGGAGCCTTTTCTTTTGCCTGGAAGTCGTGACGCGACATCGTCATGACCCGGTTCAGCTGGTGTGTCCTGCGAGTGTACACGTAGGTCAATTGTCCTAATATCTATTGCGGACCTAGTCGCGGAGAAATGCTAAATCCGATGCCTTTATGTCCGCAAAACGTGGATTGCCACGAAATTCCAATTTTTACACAGAGAATGACTCGAGTCAATTAGAATATTCTGACGCTATACGCCGTATACACCCTTTATACGTCCGTCACATGATTCTAATTCCCGCACAGAGAGTGGCTCGAGAAAATTAGAATCGCGCGAAGGTTGCCCAAGATAAAGAGAATTTTGTCTGTGATAAACCCCAAAACCTTGCTGAGGTTATCTATTATGAAAAATAGAGAGGGCTAAAGTTGCTCAGTGCGCGTATACTATGTACATGCTTTTCTGACAACAACAGACGCAAACAAAAATCCATTCGGTCAAAAGAAACGCCGTTCGACAACGCCATCATCAATCAAGCCATCTCTCCACGACGCCGAAGCCCGGAGCCCACACGTAGCAGGCAAAGAGAGTCCACGCATGTCGCTCTTCCACAGCATCGTGCGCAAATACCGGCGGCTCACGGCGCACCTGTCGGTGCCGAAGAGCTGTCCGATCTGCCTGGACGACCTGCCCGTGCTGGGACTCGGAGAATCAAAGCCGCGCGACCAGAGGCAGCGACGACTCTCCGCTTCGCGTTTAAACCACCACAACCAGCAACAGCAACATGCATTGCAAGAGAAGGACGAAGATGAAGAACCCACGTTCGCGAAGCTGACATGTAAACACAAGTACTGCTCAGGTGGGTGGTACTGGATGGTTGCTTGTGTGCGCTCGTCACTGAGTGTGTGTTTGTGATGCGTGAAGGTGGTCTATCTGAAGCTAACTAAGCTCATGCGACAGGCTTACTAACATCTATGTGCTAACGTCTATGTGTGTATGTGTGCGTATGCGCAGACTGTATAAAGCAGTACATCAATATGAAGATCCAAGCAAAGGAGGTGGACGAAGGTACGGCGGTTGTCAGTCTGGCAGCACTGGTTCACTCATTCTGTATATAACATGACGCTGACGATAGTGGGTACATCGTGTGTGTATATATTTTGGATACAAACGAACATGCGCAGATCAACTCGTGTGTCCAGTGTTATCGTGCAAACGCTGGGTTGCCGAGCGCGATACCAAGCTCATATGCGGCGACGCGGCGCTGCTGCTCTTCCAGAAGACACTGAAGCGCAAGCGAGTATGAGACACGTGCTATTCATCGCCAACTGCGTCATGATAATCTGTGCGGTGTTGTTATACAGGCATTGACTCGTTTACTTTTTTGCAATGCTACTGACATAGGACGAGAAGAACCCCAGCGCGCGGTGGTGTCCGCGGCCCGGGTGTGAGGAACTCATCATCTGCGAATCGATGGATAACTTCACGTGTCCCAAGTGCAGCACGGTGGGCTGCTTCCGCTGCCGGGGTTTCGCGCACCGCTTCTGGTTCTGCAAAATGAAAGAAGAGGACGCGTCGTACCTGGAGTGGGAGAAGTCGGTGGGCGACCGCCAGGCGGTGCGGCCGTGTCCGCAGTGCAAGATGCGCATCTGGAAAGCTGAAGGGTGCGTTTGCTTGTCTGGCTTTGTGTGGTGTGTGTTGTGTTGGAGCTCTTGAGAAGAGAGCAAGATGTGCGTTCATGTGATAACCTTCACTTTCCCAAACAAACACTTTGCTGTATGCCCAGGTGCAATCACATCAAGTGTACTGGCTGTCGCTTCGAGTTTTGCTGGGTTTGTGCAGGCGTGTGGGAGCCTAGGTACAGCTGCTGCAACACTGACATGTTTACTGATGCATATGTCAAAGTAATCTCATAAACCGATCTGCTCTTTTGCTGTTGTTAGCCACTACGCGTGCTACGAGCTGCCGATCTTCACGGGGCCGCTGACGTTCCGGCAGCAAGTGTACCGCGTGCTGCTGTACATCATGATGCTGCTGATCGTCGTCGTGATCTGTGTCTTTGGCGTCAACGTGTTCATCACTGGGTACCTCACCATTTGGGCGGTGGCGACGCTCGCGCACCGACTTCAGCACGCAGCGCCGCGAGTGGAGGTCGCGACATGAGATTTGCAGTCAGGTACTGAGCCTGAAGTGTGCTTCTGGATGCATTCGTTCCCTTAACAGCACGACCAGCTCAAATACGTGTCCATGGTCACACAGTGTACTTGTTGTACATCGCGACAAAAATAGTGAACGACGTATCTTATTTGATGAGCGATTTTGTATGCACATATTCAGTCGTTCACTCTTTTTGTCGCTCCGTGAGTTAGTAATCCACGGCGCGTCAAAATAAGTGAACAACATATTTAACTTTTTAGCTGAATGTTTCTATGCTCAATTCGAGTTGAGCGCTTACATTTTTTTGACGCGACGACAACAAGTACACTGTGTGTACCACCATATCTTGATTAACCGAGAATCATTTTTCTTTTCAGTTTCCAAATAATGGAGTCTTCTAAATAAAACGTCATTTACACAATCGAGAGAAGTTCCAAAACTAGGGAGCGCGCGCAGACGCACGCGTGCATTTCTTGATCAGTGGCGGAACGCGGTCGCTCTGTGTAGGAAGAGCGTGCGTGAGAGCCCCTGTCCAGTGCGCACGAAAGTAGAGATCGCGTCCTGTTCGTCCGCGTGCGTCTTGCTGCGCCGTTCGTTCAGCAACTTGGGTTGAAAATAGAGACAGAGAGCAACGCGCGCACACTTGTGAGCGAGTGGGTTTGACAGCGAAGAGCTACGCACGCCCGAGAGGAAAGAGAGAGAGAGAGTAGCAGCAGCAGAGATATCACCACCGCTATTGAATGGCGCACATCAAGACGAAGGACCCCTTCGGCTTTGTGGGCTCGCATGTGATTCACCAGCGCAGCGCTGCCTCCACCGCCCCGCTCCGCCCAGGAAGCTTCTCGCTCTTCGACGTCCCAGCGACATCAGCGACAGCAACAGCAGCAGAGAAAGCAGGCAGCAGTGAGCAGAAGGAGGAGCACGGGTGGATCACGCGCTACGATGCGCGGCTCGACAGCTACACGCTCTTCATCCCGGGCAAAGGCGCGAGCGTGCACTCGCGCGGTGACGTGATGAAGCTGATCGCCGACCCGAACTTCCTCGTGCAGAATGACGACGACGACAAGTTCCCGGCACCGATCGAAGACCGCACGAGCCGATACGTCGACGTGCCGATGACGAAGACCATGAGCGGCGCTACAGGTGGCAGTGGCAGCGTCACTGTCAACGGCGTGGTCAAGTGCTACTTGCCGTTCGCAGACGAGTACAAGGTGGTATACGAGGACAGCACGACGGAGCAGGTGAGCGAAGACGCGATTATCAACAGCATGATCTTCATGCTCACGACGCAGAGGGAGAGTGCGGTGGCTGCTGCGATGGAGGCGATGACAGTGACGACTGCGAGTGACGAGCGAGAGACACGAAGGAAGCGCAAGCGCGGAGGTGTAATCTACCCGCCGCCGTTGCCTGCACCTGTGCCGTCGTCTGCGTCTGCATCCTTCTCGCAGGGAGCGTTAACGACACCGCCGGCCACTGTGCGATCCGTGTCGGCGCCTGTGGTGTCGGTGACGGTGCCGCCGCCGGCGATGATGCCCGTGTCGTATTCCGCCGCACTGGGAATGGACAGCTCTCCGATCGTGACGCCTTCGAATATTCTCGAGCTCGTGGCAGCGAGGGCAAAAAATAGCAGTAGTAGTAGCAGTAGTACACCAGCGGTAGCGCCAGTACCGGCGCCGACAACATCCACACCAGCGCCAGTATCAAAGCCAGCCCCTACACCAACGCCACGAGCTCCAGTACCAGCATCAACACCGTTTGTCAAGAACGAGCCAGTGTCCAGCGGGAACATCATCATGTTGATCGACGACGAGCCGGGCGTCGACATGATCCCGTTCGACGCGGACGACGACGTTGTCATGCTGCCGGTTGAGTCGTCACTGTCGCCTGCTGCTTCTGGAGCTACCAGTGACTCGTGGACGACCGCTGCGTCGACACAGCCGCCGCCGTTCTACTTGATCACCGAGGAGCCGTCGCAGATGGTAGAGCTGCTGGAGACGCGCAGCCTCGCGTACAAGTACGTGCGCGACGAACTCTTGAATCTGTTGGACCGGAAAGAAGCGAGCGCGAAGAAGGTCGCGATACAGTACGACATTCTACGCAACCCGGACATCAAGGTACGAAAACACACCACATATAGGTAGAGAAATTGGTTTTTGTTACTTTTTATATTGATGGCGTCATTTGTCTTGCTGTTCCTATAGCATATCAGCTCGATCAAGCGGTTCACGGAAGCTTCGGGACTCGTTGTGCTGAACCACCTCATCTCGACGTACCTGTCGGAACACGAATATAAGCCTCGCGACGCAGACTTGCTCCTGCTGCTAAAGGTATGTATTGGACGTATCATCATCATCATCGTCATCATCCATGTACTGAGCACTGAAAGCCCTAGGTGATGCTGACTTGTGTATTTCTTTGTACTTGTTTGCTGCTTCAATAGGTCGTTGCGATGCTTCCGATTCCAGCGAGGAAGCACGTGGCGGACTCGAAAATCGCGTTGACGATCGGCAAACTCGCCAAGCCTCGGTCGCTGGAGATGTACCCAAAGCTTCCAGTGTGCATCACGCATCTCGCCAAGTGGATTAAGCGGAGATGGACTGAGCACTTTAGCAAACAGGAGAACCAACAGAAGAGCACCCAGAGATCCGCCGCGTCTTCTGCGATCAGCTCCAACTCTGGTCAGCGTCTCGCTACTCGAACAGCTCCACCAGGGAGTAGTGGAGCCAGTACTACTGTGGGCCAGCGCAGCTCGCATCCAATCGATATCTCAGATCGACTGGTGGACACGCAACCGATCCCGCGACTCGCGAGTCGCCCGGCGTTAGCTGGCGTCTCGGAAGCTGCTCCCAGACCGACGACCGACGTCATGGGCAACCCGATCGCCGCGCGGTCCAGCAACCTGAGCCTCCCGCTCTCGAGTGGTGGCACGGCCGCCGGTCGCAAGTCGAGTTTGAAACCCGACTGGATGCGGCAGCAGGAGAACCTGCGGCGCACACGGTTCACGAGCGAAGGCAGCCAGGACAGTACTGCCGAGTATAATCACTACAAGCGCGTTCGTCGCACGGGTCCTGCTGGGTCGAGCTCAAGTGCGCAGCCATTAGCGAGTGGCAGTACTAGCGATAATTCTACAGGCGACACCTCCTCGTCAACGAATCCGTACTCGTACTCAGCGGAGAACGAGCAGCTCGAGTCAGCCGGTGGCACGCGCGGCACATTTGGACGGAACCAGAAGCTCTCGTTCGGGTCGCGATGGAGCGTCGTCGAGTTTCACCGCGATGCGCCGCCCAGCTCCGTGCGACCGTCGAACCGGTTCTACCACCACAGCCAATCAACGCAGCGCCATATACGTCCAAGATCCATCTTGCGTCGACAGAGCAAGTACCAGGGCAATTTAGACTCGATTCGGTAAACTTTTGGGTGATGGCTGTAATTCGTGGTTTGTGATTTGGAGAAGGAGCGGAGTGGCTAATGCTGCAGCTCTGGTTATCAGAGCGCTGTTAGAGAAAGTAGACAACTAGGGAGTGGTGATGTTCGTTTTTGTCGTCTATTTAATGAAATAATGCCGATGCCGCCTCTCTGTTCGCCCTACTTGACCGCTGTGATTTAGTTCCCAGGACGCGTGAGCTCCCACGAGAGCTGCAAGTATCCCACCACATCCTAATCAAAACGCAGACACACAAAAGAGACCAGTCAATGTTAGTCATCATACACATAACAAATCCCAGCATAGTGAAGTCAGTACACGTTCCATACCTGCACAAATTCCTGTCGAAGATGCACTGGAAGGTTCACGTAGCGCACGTATTCACTCATTGACGCCTCGATCTTGCTCAGTTTGTTCACTTTCGTCTTCCACGTCTCGTTCAGGTCAATGCGACGCTCGAAGTCGCGATAGTAGTCCACGAGCGTGATCACCTGCTCGGCGCATCCGCTGATCCCGTCGCCGTACTTGGTGCGCAGCGAATGGAGATGCGCTTGCTGGCGCTCAAGCAAGCTCGACTCACTGCCAGTGTCAGGCTTTGCTTCGGTCTTGGCTCCTGCTCCTGCATCTTCGTCTGTTGCATTCGATTCTGTTGTAGTACTTTGCGCATCGGACTGAGTAGCAGTAGCTGCAGTCTCTCGGATTTCCTTCATTTTCTCCATCAGCGGTTTGATTCTGTCCAGAGATGTGCGAATGTCTTCCACTTGTCGACCACTCCCAAAGAGCATTACCGTAGGAAGAGAAGGGAGAGCAGCTTCCTCTTGAACTAGCTCTTGCTGCTGTTCTTCTTGTGTCACGTGCGTCTGCGATGGCTCTGCCACCTCAATTCCGCTATCTTTTTCCGACTTTACTGCGTCTTTCTCTTCAGCATGACCACTGGAGGCTACCTGCGACGCCTCCGTTGATGCCGGCTCCACCACTGGAACGGTGCTGATCACAGTTTCAGGAGGAGACAGAAGAACTTCCTGCTTGGCAGACTGCTGCTGCTCCTCATGTTGCACCTGCGCCTGTGGCTTTGTCATCACAACATCGCCATTTGCTTCCGGTTTCACAACCTTGTCTTCGAGAAGATCACTGGAAGCTACGCGTGATGGTACGTCAGATGATGCCTGCTCCGTGGCTGAGATGATAATTAGATTTCCATATCTGGAAAAAGGCTTGACGTCGGATGCAACTTCTTGTCGTTGGCCAATCGTTTGTGACGAGTTAACCAGCAGCAAAGGAGATTCTTCACACACTTCGGCTTCAGCAGCAGCGTCAGGAGTCAACGTCGCGGCATCCTCGCGCTTGACAACAGGAAGAGCAACAGAAGACGAAGCTTCTGATACTGGTGAAACTTCATGGCAACTTGATTGTGGTGCAGGTTCCTTTTCTGCTTCTTTGCTGTCGCTATTAGCCGAACGCTTGGCAAGTTGGTCATCTCCTCCCGCTGACTTTGGTGCAGAATCTAGATTCATTGGTCCGTCAACAACGATGATCTGCTCCTGCATATGAGAAACGCCAGCTCTGTCGCCAATCTCCTTACCGGTATCAGCAGCGTCTTCAACAGGTGATGAGAGTGGCTTAGATGTGCCTCGTGGAGTATCTCCGCCGTCTATCTCCATGGAAATAGATTCTTCGACAGCAGATCTTGGTGGTGACGAACCTCGCAAAGCCTCGTCGTCGCCAATCTCAGCAGCAGCAGACGGCGTCTGTATCGAATCTCGGTCGTCAATGTCCATAGTGACCGAAACGGCTTCAGTACTCAATCTTGATTGTGGTGAATTTGGAGACATCTTGTTGCCAGCTAGCCCGGATCCATCGTCTTGGATTTGTTGCTCTTCAGTTGTCTCCTGAGGGGGTAGTTCTTTGCCATCCTGGACAGGTGTCGGCGGGATATCCGAATGGTCAGATGACTCGATTACCTTACCTTCAACTGCCACTTGAGCGGACAATTCTTCTTTGACATCCTGAATAGAGGTTGGGACTGGAGAAATTGCCTCCAGCTTACGTGCTTCTTGGTCCGCAAGAGCTACATCCTTCTCATCGTTCGGGCTTGTGCTGAATTGCAGAAACACGTAATTGCCTTCGCTCGCAGGAGTGACTACGACGTTCGTAAAAGAGCTCTCGTCCTTTATCTTTGCTTCCAGAACACCGTTCTCCTTCTCAGCACCAGCCATCGTGACCCCGCTCGCTGAGCCAAATGCACCGTAGACTGCGATCTCCGTTGCGACTGTGGCGCTCTGCGAGTTGTGCGGTGAGCGATCGTCTCTCGCGGATGCAGAGTTGAAAAACGTTGTACTCTTCTTCTGCGTTTGCACTGGTTTCCGACCTCGTCGACGTCCACTAGAGACACCATTGTTGCTGTCCAGAACAAATAAAGGCGGACTCAAGGAGATCGCCTCAGCTGCTTCGATCTCTTTTGGCTTTGCTTCAGTGTCAACTTCATCTTCGTCAACGAGATTGATCGTCACCGGCCGAGTGTCTACCAAATCTGCAGTCGTATCAGGTAGCGACTGATTTCTTCTCGACCGTCGCTTGACTGCAGTATCGAACAAAGTGGATTGCCTCTTCTGCTCGGTCTCTTTGCTCACCTCTGTTACCTCCTTCTGACGCTGCTTGGCCTCTGGAATTTCGACGCTTTCTTTCGCCTCGGTGGACGGTGGTTCTGCAGCAGCGTTTGTTTCTACCACACTTGAGCTTTCCTCGACAATCACGACAACTTCTGGCTCAACTTTGTACACAACTCCCACGTCGCCTTGACTTTTTTGCTCAGTTTCACCGACCTGAGCCTCACCAGCAACAGATTTAGACTCTTCAACAGCAATGGTTTTAGCGGACTGAGCAACTTGAGTATCAGGAGCTGAACTGGATGCTTCAGGTTCTGCAGAAACTGTACTTCCATCATCATCGGCACTGTCAACTTCGATTGGTGGTGGAAGCACAGTGGGCTGACTGTCCACAGGACTCTCGACGTCGTTGCCAGTCAAATCAATCCTGCCGCCGTCATCGTCAACGCTTTTGATCAAATCCGTCTTGCGCTTTCTTCCTCGCTTCCCCTTGACCTTCTTCACGAGGTTTTCTTCTTTCACGGGGAAATCGGAACTGAGCTTTCTCTTCTTTGACTGAGCATCCTTCTTACTCGAGGGTGCAACAGAGTCGATGCCTGCGAAGGCCAATGCCATACCATCATCGTCGTTCAGTAATTCCACGCTCTTCCGTCCAGTCGCAGATTGCTTCCCGAAGAAATGTTCAAATATCGATGGATACATCGTCAGACTGGAGGTTTCTGCACGCTGCTCAGCACTCAAGACGGCTCGGTAGTGTCGTCTTGTTGGCACGAGCTCATATGGCATGAAAATTTCGCGTCTTGCTCCGCCGCTTACTTTCTCGCCCCGCGTGTGGAAGTATCGAAACAAACTCACTGGAGTGTCGCGTTTCGTGTCGTACGTGCCCACGATCAACCCAACAAACGGCTCCGATATCTCAATGACAGACTTTTGGTCCTCAGTCTGTCTTTCCATCCGACGCTGGAAAAGTTGCTGGTAACTCGTCTGATTCTCAATGTCTCGAATCGACGGATCAGGTGCAAACGCTGGGTGGGAGTGATACCACCCGACGACCTCTAACTGCGCATTCTGGATGATCTCACGCAGCTCAATTTCACTTCCAGGATCCATTTCCACATCAGTAGATCCATCATCGCCGTCGATCATCAAAGACCGGCATGGAAATGCTGCTTGAATGTACAGGGTCTTCGTGACTTCGTCCCATCTCCCACCGAGAAACCCAATGATCTCGCATGTCGCCAAATGGGCGTGCAAATCACACACAAACACCGCATCTGGGTGGACTTGGATATTGAAAGGTGGTTCCAAGCTGCTGCTTCCCCGACTTCGACTGTTCAGGTTCTCACTATC
The DNA here is from genome assembly GCA_038050675.1 of Globisporangium cylindrosporum. Classification (NCBI taxonomy): domain Eukaryota; phylum Oomycota; class Peronosporomycetes; order Pythiales; family Pythiaceae; genus Globisporangium; species Globisporangium cylindrosporum. The sequence continues at coordinate 120,187 of JALBZD010000001.1, read as the reverse complement.
GTCTTTCGATCGATACGACTCGCATTGCACCATCGTGTGCGGATCCAGGTTGCCTGTCATCAAGTTCTGTCGAATGTGCGATTGCTGAACAGAGCGCATCTGTCGTTTTCCGAGCGGTCGATCTCGCGCAGAACTGATTAGCTCGTCTTCATCTTCTCGCTTCTCGATAGCCACCTCTTCGTTGTTCGTAAACAGCTCTTCATCCCACACGAAATCTTGCTTGTACACGAGTGTCTTCTTTGCATCCCCGGATGACGAATCCTGCTTCTCATCAACATGGGTTGTCCAGATCTGCGACAGAGGTGTGCTCGACTGGGCTGGAGCACTGTCGCCTGCGCTGTTATCGTCTTTGGTCCGATTCGGATTTTCGATGAATTCCACATCACCGTCGTCTTCTCCATCATCTTCTGCGCCATTGTTCACCTCTGGTGATGTCTTTTTCTTCTTTGCCGACACTTTTTTACCTGGCGTAGTGCTGTTTTTGCTCTCGGAATTGAGTTGTTGACGGTATTCCTTTGTTCTCTTGTCAATACGATGGATAGCATCCGCCTCAGCGAGCTTCTTACTACTTTCAGAACGCGATGACACATCAATTGCTTCATCTTGGACTCTCTTGCTCGACACTTTCTTTTTCGGCGCTTTCTTCTGGGGAAGTGAATCCTTCACCTGCGCAGCAGCATGACTAATCTCAGCGACGGGGATGGCTTTCGATGCCAGCTTCTTGCGACCCTTTCCCAACACTTTTCGATCGGCTTCGTCGTCGTGAATGACAGCGACACCGTTCTGACGAGAAGCAGCTTGCTTGGGCTTCTTCCCACTTTGCTTAGCGCTGGCTACTGTCTGACCGGAGAATTCGGCATCGATTTTTCGTGGAGTCTTGCCGCGCGACTTCAATTTCGCTGGCAGCACCGGTTTCTCAATCTCAAAATCCGCGTCGTCGTCGTCATCGTGCTCCGAGCTCTCGTACTCGTCTTCCCACTCGGGATCACCACCTCGCCCACCGCTGGACTGTTTCTTCGGCTGAATCTTGGGCTCCACGCGCCGCCGCTTCTCCTGCGGTGGCGTATTGAACAACACGAGCTCTTCTTCCGTGTGTTCATTGCTCTAACAAGATACAAATCAGGAAATCAAACAAAAACGATATCAATGTGAATCAGACCATTTTCGCCTTGATCGACTACGATACTCACTCACGTACACACGATTGCATCACGTACCAGATGAAGCAGTTTGATCGCTCTGTGCAGTGCCTGCCTGAAGCCGGCTGTCTTCCCTCTCTTGTGCGATGGCTTGAAGTTCGCATTGTAGTAGCTCGTAAATGGTTGGACCTGGGTGGTCATGTTCGCGGCGAACCAGTCGCCTTTGTCCAGAAACATCACCAGGCAAAAGCGGTCGGTCACTGTGCGCACTTCCTGCTTGCCGTGAATGGTCACAGTCACCTCTCTCTGCTCGGGCGGGTTGATCTCAAGGAGCACTTTCGGCAACGGGAGCTCTGCGTCCTTCACGACGTCCCAGTCTAGAAAGACGATGCCCGGCCACCACGGGAAGCCCGCCATCCTCGACCACACCACGTCCCAGTTCTTGTACTGCACCTGCACGAGCGAAAGCGCCGCTGTATGCGCAGCCGCCTCTTCTGGCGTCGCCTTCACGCTTGCCGCGCGCTTTGCCGCCGCCGCCACCATTGCTCGTCGTTTGTTGCTTGTGTGCTTGCCTGCGCGCCGCGTTCCGTTCAGCTCAACGGTCTGTTTCAATCGACTGCTGGGAAAATCTCCAGACCTGCCGACTAGGAAGAGCTGTAAATCCACACAGTGAGAAATACCGATGTGCGCAATCGGCTGCTGGTGCTCGTTCACTCGCTTGCCCACTCACGCACACACACGCTGTCGCTCTCGTTCGCGCGTGAAGAACGCCTGCCTCTGCTCGCTTTGCTTGCCTTCCTTTTTGTTTTGCAAATGTTTTTGTTTTTTCAAAAAGGTTTTAATTGAATTAACGGATTTAATAGAGATGGGTTTTTGTAGGAAACAACCGCGCGCGCGCTTTTGCAGCTCACAACCAAAACTCAAAGCAGGAGCAGCAAAGTCAAGCAGCAGCAGCAACAACAGCAATGGCGAGCGCCGACGCGTTCGAGACGCTCGTGCAGGTGGACGAGGGCGTGCTGGCGACCTCTGCGCCGCTCTCGGTCGAGACGCTGGAGCGAGTGCTGCGTCTGGTACGGATGGAACGCACGGGAGTGTACAGTGCGCTTACCTATGTGAGCGTTGGATGTGCCATCATCAATAATGGAACTAACGAATGAATGAATGAATGTATTGCTTGCTGTGGACAGGTGTACGATGGCATGCACGGTGTGCCTAGTGTGCAACAGCAGGTCGAGACGCTACGCGTCAAGTTCATCGAGAAGAAGTAAGTAAGCCTTTGCCTTTCGTATTTGCCTCTTGGCGATTGATTGTATGCGTGTCAACGGGATTTTCTAGGCGGTATTTGGAATGAGTGAACGATTTGGTGGCTGATCGATGGATGTGCGCAAAACAAATGGACTGAGACTGCTAATGTGATTGCAGGATTGTAGGCTCGGCGTTTGTGATGGACCAGATGCTGACGCTTCTGAAGAAAGAGACCCGCGCGCTCGAGTTCTTCAAGTCCAGCATCGTGGCAGGTACTGTGCTGTGCTGTTGTTACTGTGGTGCGTCATGTGATGATGGCTTTCGACCCGATTGGCATGATGGTGATGTTTTTTTGCGTTTCAACAGCTCTGACTGGGCAGGAGTTGCGATCGTTCTTCAGTGGTATCGAGACACCATTTGTAAACAATGGTAACGGCGGTAGTGTGGACAGTGAAGACTTGGAGGCTTCAGAAAGTGCAGACATTGCCGAAACTACAAGACCGAGAACTCGGTCGGGCAGTTTGTCTACGTCAGATGGGAAGCCCTCTGGCTCTCTGCGCAAGCGTTCGCTGGATATTGGGTCGCCTGCGCGACCGTCTCGGGACGAAAAGAAGATTAAAAGCGAGACGCTAACCCCGAGAACAAATGGCAAGCAGAAGACTCAGTCGAACAGAGCGATCGAGATGCTAGATGACGAAGAGGAGAGAGAGTACGCGAAGCACCCGATTTACACCGTCCCCACGCACTGGGAAGAGCTGTACCACCAGCAGGTGGAGATTATCAACATCAACTCACTTGGTGCAAGAGAGCGCATCCACGCACTGAGATTCGCGGGCACACCGTTTGTGCTCGAGGGCCACAAAGGATGGATGAAGTTTAGCGAGGGCTGGGTGAAGCCAAATGGCACGCTCGACACGGATGCGTTCCTGCGCGGCATCCATGATGTGAAAGTGCCAGTGATTGAGCGCAACTATGAGGAATCGAACCCGATTAAAACCCATTTGTCGCTGAGCCACTACGTGAAAAACTACTGGGAACAGGGCAAGGCTGAGTACTACATGCACCAGTGGCAGTTCCCACTCAACCCGAAAGTCGCAAAAGCGCTTTGCTACAAATGTGAAGAGTTGCCAGTGATCGGCGACAACTTGCTGCTTTACTGGCTTGATGCAGTGCGAGGTGAGTGACTGAAGTTACCTTTGTGTGCCTCGCGTATGCTAACCTGGTCTCCACGATTCCTTTTCATTTCATCCAGGCGACAATCCGCTACAGTACTTCTTCATGGGACAGAATAGCACCAACAGCCGCATGCACCAAGACCCGGGCGGACTCGATATTACAATCGCGCCAATCGTCGGAACAAAACGAGTGTCCATGCTGCACCGCGCGGCGGCGAAGCTCGATTCTGTACACGAGACGGTGAACTTCCACGACGTCGATCTCAACAAGTCGCCTCTGCTGGCTTTCCTTCCAGCGTGGCAAGTGGACATCAAGCCGGGACAGATTCTGTTCATGCCAGAGGGCACCTTCCACGCATGCGAGAATATCACCGCGTGTCTGTCGTACCACCGCTTCCACGTCGACTCGGTCAACCTGCCAGGCTTCCTCGCGTCGTTTTTGGCGCAGGACTCACCTTCAATCAACCATGCAGAGATTCTGTGGAACGCTGCTCACGACTTGATGTCGACTCTCGAAGTAAATTACCACGCAAACGGACAAGATATCGATGACCAAGTCTCGACGCTGCGGAAGCTCGATGCTTTGCGTGCGCTACGTCACGTGGCATGCGTGCTCTCGCTAGAGGATGCTGTCCCAACGGAGGATTCCTGGGACTGGGCAAAGTTACTGGAAGACATCGACTACTTGCTCGGCCGCATCGATGTGCGCTCCATGCAGCGCGCGAAGAAGAACAGCGGCCACCCCGCGCTTGCCGCTGGCAACGCTGCTACTATAGTGTCAGCACCAAACGCTTCCGCCGCTCAAGCTGAAGCGAAGAAGATCTCTGCTCTGTCAGCGGCGACCCACTGGGAACAGCTGGCGTTGAAAGTGGGACACATCATCGGCGTGCAGGTGTTCGAGAAACGCAATCGCGCCGAGGTGCTGCGCATTGAGCTCAACATGGAGCTCGTGCAGGTGCACTACGTCGACTGGGGGAGTATCTACGACGAGTTCTTGCCGGTCAGTGCGCTGTATCGCTCAGGGGGACGATCGTCGAAGAAAGTGCGGTACACGAAAGCGCCGGCTGTGCATGAGCAAGTGTGGGCTGTCTGGGGGAGCACAGGGCAGTTTTACAACGCGGTCGTGCTCAAGGTGGTGCGCACGAACGCGTGCCTGGTGCACTACCTCAAGTACGAGAAGGACTGGGACCAGTGGATCCTGCCGGGCAACATCTTCAAGAACTACAGCTTGAAGAATGCTGCCACTGCCGCTGCCGCTACCGCCCCCGCCGCCGCCAGCAGCTCTGCTTGATTGGTGTGTTGAGTGGGAAGGCACGCATACGACAGATCTGGGGGACTCGCATGCAAAGAAAGTTGTCTGATAGTGTGAGCAACACCGACTCAAATTGTATGCACCAATCATGTTTTTTGTGATACTTCTCCAAATAAAAAAGGGATTCCAGTCATTGACGCCACCTCACTACATACTACTTACTTCCTACCAAGCCCTTCCCTCTCGCTTTCCACCTCACGGTCCCGCGCTCGGATCACTTGCGATGGTGGTGGGATCGTTCTCCACTTCGCCTCCCGTGGCTTTGGCAGCTGCAAAGGCTGCGACGGTGGCGGCTCCAGTCCTAAGCTTCTGCGGCACCACAACCGTGCTCTTCTGATGTTCTTGTGGCTGCTGCTGGCGCGGCTGCGTCGACAATTTCTGCACTCGAGGTCCCCGCTTCTTCAAGGGACCACTCGAGTCCTTTGTGATGATCACCCGGGGGTGGTGCTGATGCTGATGCTGACTGGGATGAGAGCTCGGCTTTGGCACAAGGTCTGCCAGCAGCGGTGCGGCGTCCTTGAGGCCAAAGTTCGCGAGGTCGTCCTCGGCGCTGCCCGGGTGCTGCATCGAGATCGCCGAGAACGATGGCAGCTCGTACTTGTCTGGGTACTTGTCCACGAGTCCGAGCGCGTAGAACGGGTGGCGGCTGAGGTCGTAGACGTGGTAGCAGCGCACGGCGTGCTTCTCATCAATCGCCGCGAGTTCCGTGAGCACGTCCCCCGAGTCCGGGAGCCAGTAGATCGGGTTCGCCGGCATATACCAGAGCGCCGGGTCGCACCAGATGTCGTCCGGCAGGATGCCCGCCTCGATCATCTGGATCGACTGCGCGTAGACCTTGCGCCAGGCCGTGACCGCGTGCTTGGCGCGGCGCTTGCGCGTCTGGCGGTACTTCTCCCATGCCGCGCCAGTGCACACACTCTCGCTCATGGGGAGCCAATGGAGCCGCTCCCAGAGCTCGCGCCGCCACACAAACTGGATTTTGAGCGTCGTGACGAACCACGTCTTGGCGCGGTCATCCAGCTCGCTGTAGTTGATCACATGCGAATACAGCGGCCGGCGCTTGTACATCTCGTTCCACGGGGTCTGCTTGTCCAGTGCCTCCAGCACGCTCAGCTCCAGGAACCGCGAGCTGTGCTTCATCTCAGTGATGTTCCGCCGCTCGGCGGGCCACACGAGGTTCTGCTTGATCACGAGGCCATTCTCTTCCGCGGCGATCTTTCTCTTCTTGGCCACAGGCTCGTTGTGCGGTGATGGTGCCGCAGCCTCGCCGCCTTGGTTCTCATGGGCTCTATCCGAAGGAGACGGCAAGGGCGATGGCGCTCGCGCGGCCTTCTTCACTCGCGGCTTCTTTGGCAGAATTTTCTTGAACTGCTTGGACTCGTCGTCTGGGTCTTGCGCGCGGATAAAGGAAGACGATGATGATGACGAAGAGCGTTCTTGCTGTGGATGTTCAGCCTCGGAGCGGTGGATAGGTGCAAACTGGTGGCTCGGGGCTCCAGCAGCGGGCTTAAGGACTTCCTCGTCTTCCTCAACGTGCGTGAACGTGACTGGCGACAGCAATTGCTTGGCCGCCAAGTGGATCTCTTGCTCCTCTTCCTCGGGTGACTGGCGATGGTAGTAGCTACTGTTGTGGATCCCGATGCCAAGGTTACCAAAGCTCCCACCGCTGTTGTCACCATTGTAAGCCGCAGCACTCGGAGCAATGTTGCTGTTGTTCATCATCGAAGAAGAGTTGCTGTTGTTGTTGTTGCTGCTGCTGCTGGAGTTCGTGGGGGTTGCGGCAGTGTTCACGTTGACGCTGTACGACACGTCGGCACGCGCCGAGGAGGACGACGCTGCGGGCGAAGAGCTCGGGATTGATATCTGCACTTCCTCGATCGTCAGCAACACCACGCGCTCGTTCGCTTGCTGGCTCTGCTGCTGGCCGCCGTCGCCTTGTTGCGTCTGGAACTCAAAGAGCGCGTCCAGCAATAGCGTCATGTCGCCTCGACACGCGAACCTGCGCTTCAGAAAGTTCACAAACCCGTCGGCATCAAATAGCGTCGATGATGCTTGAGAGGACTGGCTCGCAGCATTCGAGCCTGACCCGATCCCTCCGACCGACGAACTGCTCGTGGCGATCGTCGCGATTGCGTTCGCGCTGATGAGCGCGGCCTTGTGGCGCCGCGCCTCGGACTCGGCCGACGCCGTGGCGCGCTGGGACTGGCGCAGGCGGGTTCTGAGCACCACGATCATGTCGTTCAGTCCTTCCTGCTCGCGCTCGAGCATGTCCAGGCGCTCGCGGGCTGCGCTCGTAGATCCGTACCGGTCAGCGAGCTGTGCGGCGTCCTGCAGCGCCTGCGCGACGACCGCGAGCGTTGCACCCGCTGACTGCTGCGGGGCCGAGGCGGACATGAGATTCGAGCCCCTACTGGCGTCGCCGCTGTGGGGGTTGCTTGGCGCGGACATGTCCCCACTCAGCGCGTGACTCGAGGGGCTCAGGGACCACGTGGGGAGAGCGCGGGGCGTTGGGCGTTGAGCGTTGGGGACGTCGCTCCGTGGCGCGGAGGGGGTCTTCTGCGAAGAGCTCCGAGCTTTTTTTTCTTTGGCTGGGGGTGGATGCGGGACCCGCACACACAGTTCCAAAGCTCAAGCAGCACGCGCTTTGCACTGAGGGAAGCGTTTTGACTGAGAAGAGGTACACCAATTAAAAAGAAGAGGTTATGGGGTTATTACTGACCTTGAATGCTAAAACATAGGTATTAGGATAGAAAATGTATTGGGATGGGTATCAAGGTGCTCTCAAATAACAGTGATACAGTTGGGGGTTATTTGGAGGGCTAGCGTGCGAAAAAGAAGGGTCGTCGGACTGTGCCCTAAATGACCAGACTAGACTGAGAGCCAACGAGAGCTTTACAGCTCAGGTGTGTCGAGCATGATGCCTGCAGTCGCTGCAGTGGCCTCCTCGACTCCTGCCACCGCAGCAGCTGCTGCTTTGGACACTTGTTGCTGGCGCTGCTCTTCCTCTTCTGCCTGGTGCCGCATACTGAAGGCGCCAGAGAAGTTTAGGATCGTCTTTCGCTCGGGCTTTGTCTCGGGCGTCGCTGGCGTCGGGTTCTGCTTGCTTGTGCGCCATGTGCGGCGCGCATTGTATTCTCCCAAGAGAGCGAGCAGCTGTCGGTTCTGGTCGAGACTGGCAGTCGAGTTACTGGCTTGTGGTACGTCTGCTGTGGCTTGCTCTGCGCAGGTCAGCGGCATCTCGTCGTTCTGCAGATGTCGTGGAGCAAAACGAGATGAGCAAACAAATCAGTACTCAGCATGTGCTATTGTTAATCTTGTGCTACCAGACAGTGACGCACCACCGCGATTGCGTTGACGTCGGCACCGTAGATGATCAGCAAATAGGCGATCGCATAGAGGTTCTTCACGCACGCGACGTGCAGTGCGGTAAAGAGATCGCTTTTCCGCTGCAACGAAAGATGACATGGTGGATACAATGAGCTCCCTACAAATGCGAAAAGAAGAAGTTCAGACACCACTCAGCACTCGCTCTTACCTGCCAGTTCACGTCGACGCCAGCTTCCAGAAGGAAGCGGATGAGCGGCTGCACCGCTTCAGCACTCTGCTCGTCCGTGATGTCGTCAATGACACTATGCAGGATGTCGCGCATGCCAACCTGCTCCATCTCAAATCCATGCGCGGTCATAAATCGCAGGATATCCAGACGATTGCAACTACACGCTGTGCGGAACATGCGCACAGCGTAAAAGAGCAGCACGTGGTCCTGCAGCCAAATGAAAAAAGCATCCGGCACAACAGACATAAGCCATACTATAATGCAGTGGCATGGACAAGTCTACACCCACCTCTTGCATGTGGTTCAGCGCGCACTGGATCGCACGCAGGTTACCCTGCTGTGCGTACTCGACCAGGAGCTTCCCGTTCGCGACGACGTTGGCCGCCGACTCGGGGTCGCGCGCGCGCATGCGCTCCAGCAGCTTCATCTCGTCCATCGGACTGCCCACACAGCGGAACGCCATCGCCTCGCTCTGTAGCTTTACAACTTCGCTCTTTGTTTGTGCATATGCAGTGAGAATGCAGGCGCAGGATCGCAGCGACCAAGCCGATCTCTTCTTCATGGATCCCCATTACCATTGCGAGGTGCTGATCGCCAGTCGCGACCTTTCAAAATCAGCCAGATACCCTCACTAAAGTGACATAATAATGACGCGTCAATTTTCTCGTCTTTTTTGTGGCTCATTTCCAGACGCACACACACAACACAAGACAGGACAGGATGGCGGCCGTGCTCTCGCTCAACGGCAAGCCGCAGGTGACACTGCGCGTGCAAGATCCCGACCAGCACCAGCAGTTCGTGGAAGAGCAGCACCAGCTCAACGATGCAGCCGTCACAGTGGGGCCCGCTACGCAGCAGATCATGCAGGTGCTCGGCGCGCTCACGCGCATCAAGATCTCGGACGGCCGCATCGTCGTCGGACGGCTCCACTGCTTTGACAAGCACCAGAACGTGATCCTCACGGACGCGCGCGAGTTCCCGCCGCTCTTTGGGCCGGAAAAGCCCATTAGCAGCAAGCAGCACAAGCAGCAGCAGCAAGGCGCGAGTGAGGGCCACCAGCACCAGTTGTCGGCGCAGGAAGAGGACGCGGCGTTTGAGAAGCACAAGAGCGAGACCACGAGCCGCTCGCTCGGCATGACACTCGTACCGGGCAAGCACATCGTGTACATCAAGGTGCAGAAGGCAAGCTCATAAAGCAAATACACTAGCGCACATACGCAGACACGACGCCATATTCTACCTGCTGCTGCTACTCCCTTAATGACACGGCGAGGTCCTTGATCACTTTCTCGTCGATGATCGCGTCGACGTTCGAGATCATCTCTTCCACAAGTTCACGGCTCAGCTCTTTTTCACTCTCATTCTCAGCAGCGCTCTCTGTGGTCGTGGGTTCGTCAGCTTTCGCATTGCTGTTACCTCCAGGCCGTGGCGACGCGCGACGCGGGCGGAGGATAAACTCTGCGAAGAGCTTGGACAGCAGCGCGGCGTCCATGCCATTCTCTGACGCGTACAGGTTCACTTCGTTCAGGTGGGAGAGCATACACGCCAGCATCGCACTGCAGTACCGATCCAGACTCAAGGATTAGTGACGCAATTGTACAATTCAATCGAGAGGCTAAGAGATACGCAATACAACAACACACAAGCAGACAAACACGTACAAGTTGCGTGGCGGCAGCACGTCGATGAGCGCGCGGAGGTCCCGCTTAAGACCGAACGGAGCGGCTTTCGCGCTCCGCGCGAGCGCCTGGAAGTTCTCGAACATTTCGAACGGCACGACGGGCGTCTCGAGCTGCTTGAGCCAGAGCTTCACGACGCCTCCGGCGGTGACGGGATCCAGCACGACTTCCAGCTCCTCCATCGATGGCTTGCGGGACGGGTCCGTCGAGAATTGATTCAGGAACTTAAGACTCGTCTATCAGCGCATATACATACACACGAGTTCCAAAGTGAATCGCCTGCAATTCACATACTCAGTAGCAGTACACACCTTTAGCTTCGCCTGGTCGGGCTCTTCCTGGTAGAACAGCGCGGTCTCGATCCCCGGCGTGGATTCAAAGATATAGTGGATCGCGTACTTAACGGGCTTGGGCACGTTGTCGCCCGCGCTCAGCAGCACGAGCGTCTCGCTCTCCAGGGCGCTCGAGCGGCGTCCTCTCGCGATCGCCTTGGACGACGGCACGCGCTTGGCCTTCGAGCCACCGCTCCCAGGCGCCGAGTTGGGGGCCATGTCGGGTCGTGGGCTGTTGGCGCTGCGCACCAGGAGCGAATCGAGCGTGTTGACCCACGTGACGGTCGTCTGCGGCGAGTCGGCCATGAGGCTGTACACGCGAGACGAGCGCGGCGTCGACGTGCGGTCCTGCTGCTTGGCTTCGTCGACGCTGTTGGTGCTGTTCGGGTTGTTGCTGTTCTCTTCATCGGACGAGACGTAGTCATCCGCGTAGTGCGTGCCCCAGCTGTTGCGGCATGTGATGTCGAAGCGGCAGCCGCGGTATTTCGGGTGGCTCGGCTTGCCGATGCGCTGGATGAGCCGCAACGAGATCGAGCCGATCTCGCCCAGTGGCATCGGCCCCCACGCGGACTGCACCACGTCGGCGTAGTACCGCACCTCGTTCGTCTTCGCGTAGAGCACAAAATACCGCGAGTTCCACTTCTTCATGCCTTTCATGCCACGACGCTGTTTCTGACGCAGCCAGCCTTCCAAAACCACGCCGCTGCCTGGCGTGCCTAGGAACGGCCCCGCGAGCTTGCGCTGACCTGGACTCAGTACCTCACTGCCGCCCATTGACCCAGCACCAGCACTGCTACCACCACTGGCTGCGACTGCCGCAGCTGCAGTCTCGTAGGCGCGGCGAGCAGCAGCCTCTTGAGGCGAACCCAGAGACCGAGGCAGCCCTGCGAGCTCGGATCCGTTGGGCGATTGCTTCAGTCGACTGGTTCGTCGGTTGATGAGTTGGCCCGATGGCTCGGACGCTAAAAGTCCTGGGTTCATGTGGTTGGCAGAATTGGTTCGGCTGCCCTTACTGTTCATGAGTGGCGAGATGGTGTCGCTGTTCATGGACGGTCGCTTCCCACTGCTCGCTGCAGTCTGGTGTTGCTGCTGGTCGCCACTTTGATTCGCTTTTCTATTGGACGCCGTTGACTCCTTGCGATCGCCCCTTGCTGGCGAAGCCAACACGTCCGAGGACGGTGAGAGCACTGCATTCGAATTCGACTTGTTTCGGCCACTCGTAGTAGGATCTCCATTGCCATTCATCGTTGGGGACTCGATGCTCTTGCGACGCGAGCTGAATGGCGAAAAGGTCTTGGCGACGAGCTTCTGGAAACCTGTCTTTTTCTTCACCTGTGGGTCCAGACCGCCGCCGCGGGACGTTTCCGATTCCGACGCGGACGTGGGCGATACCACTTGAGCGGCAGTAGAAGAGGAAGGAGTCGTCACTGCTTCTCTAGCTGGGGATCCCAGCTGACCGCCGAGTTTCTTGAGTTTTCGCTTGCTCTTAGCCTTGCTTTCATCAGCATCAGCACCAGCGGGTGATGGAGATGGCACGTCTTCACGGGTCACCATCGAGCCAGAGATAAATTTCTCAAGGTCCGAGTCGTCGTCTTCAATACTATGCACGGCTTCCACTTCCTCTTCGTTGTCTTCATCCTCGTTATTGGTGGTTTTGCGCTTCTCCTCCTGGCTCTTGTGATTGCGAAGAGACCGCTGCTTCTGCTTCTGTGCGCTCTTCGCACCATTCGCCTTCGTCACAGAGCCTTTGTCGTCCACTCTCTTTCCTTCATCATCATCATCATCATCATTCTCCGAATCGCTGTACCATTTTCGACTTCCAGTCTTCTTCATCCCGCGCGAATTGCGTGACTGACTTTGGCTTTGACTCTGCGTCTGGTTTTTCGCCACTGGCGGTGGCGACGTCTTTGCAGGCAGCTGCTGGATCTTCGCGCCGCTGCTGGTCTCGCGCGTTGAGCGTATCTTGCTATTGGTGTTTCTCTCTGCGCGCTCGGACCCTTCGGACGAGCCTGAGGACAGCGACACATGCGAGCTCTCACGACTCGCCTTCTGTCGTGATGATGGGGCTGCCGCTTGCTTCTTGGTCGCCGCACGAGCGCTCTTGACATCATCGTCGTCGTCGACAGAGGAGAGCTCCGAGTTGCTATCGCTCAGGATCTCGCCCACCCGCTCGTCCGCCTTACTCTTAGAGCTCTTGGGTTGTTGTTGTTGCTGCTGCTCGCCAGCACCGCCGCGCCGCTGGAGCCGCGCAAATGCCATTTGCTCTCACTCTTGTTTCTCAAATGGAGCTTTTCAAGGTGCAGGTTATTCTTCCACGAAAGTTGTGCAAAGTTAGTACCGTACTGCACGTTATGTTTTGTACAGCAACACCTTCGAGCTCTTCAATCCTTTCCAAACCCTCTTGTGATTTTTGCTGTATGTTCCAGGTTGCTTTGAGCGAGAGCTTGGGAAATGGTGTTTAGTTCTGAGGTATAATGTACCTTCAGCAAAAGATCGCAATACTCAGAAACGTAACCAAACGTACCCATCATCAGGAACTGCTTGTCAATACAAAGACAATAAGGACCAATGAAGCACAAGCGCTATCCGAGCCAAGACCGAAGCAAAGCCTGGCACTGGCAGTGAGTCGGACTTGCTTGAGCGCCAGCAAGCGCATCTCCATTCGCTGCGCACCAAGTACGGCGACGGGATCAGCGGATGCGCCGAGCAGGTGATCACGCTCGTGGACTACTATCGCGACTTCGAGCGTCGCATTGACCTGAACGAGACGTGGAAGACGAAAGTGAACAAACTGAGCAAGATCGAGGCGTCAATGAGTGAATACGTGCGCTACGTGAACCTTCCAGTGCATCTTCGACAGGAATTTGTGCAGGTATGGAGCTTGTGCAGTCTATCGTTTGGTAAGGATTTGGTTTTCCGTAACAAACTCTTCAGTAAGATGTGGTGGGATACTTGCAGCTCTCGTAAGAACTCACGCGTCCAGCTAACGAAAGCGCTGGAGACAAGCAAACCTGATCAAGTGTGGCTGTTTGGTAGTGTTTCATTAAATAAGCGACAAAACCAAACACAGCCAGTCTCGGTCCGCCCTCTTTTCACTTACAAAGGTGCTGCTGACAGGCCAGCTACATTCTCCAATCGACAACCACGCACATCAAGATCGTAGCGACCACGTCAACGAATCTGCAGGAGTAAGTCCAGATTGACTTGGTAGTTGCTCTCACGATGCAAGATCGTGAGCGGGTACCGCATTTGAGTGCATGACGCCCACTCAACTTGGGTGAATAGGAATCTGACACTATCCAGGCTGATCGCAACGACTATGTGCATTAGCGCTTGAAGTCAGAGGGTCGCGCTAGTGGAACAGTGCAGACACACTCGGGTATGCTCCTCGGTGGCTCACGTGCAGTTTGCTTGTGAGGAGCACCGCACATCAGCGGGTCCCGTCAATGACAACACCACTATCACTCCATTAATCGCTGAATTAGGTAATGAACAATACAAAACTGACACACACTTTCGGTGCACTCTCGTCACTTAGGATGACAATGAGCTCTTCATACCTACGGATGCTCAGTGATTGCATTCTGCTTCGTGGAAGCCACCAACCAAACAAGATCTTTCTTATTTACGAGAAAATACAGGCAGACAGACAGACAACAGCGTGCGTCTTGCGACTGTCGATCTTCAAAGGTCAGATTGTAGTTTTCAGAGGTCTCAGCATCCATATTACAATGGGAACATATGAATGTGCTCAGCGACCTAGAAGGACACACGATAAAGATCGCGCTTCAAGAGGTTGCCTTTCGACCATCACTCTGGTTTCGCTTGTCAAAAATGAATGTTCCACGCACTTTCTCATGTAGTTTGTTTGGTGTGGCCCACTTTCGACGCACGCATAGATACAATCTGTGCTGAGCTGAAGGTCTTTTCATCCCAAACAAAGGCATTGAGCAACTAAAACACGTGCGAGATAGTGGTGCAGCTAGTATTGCTTGTGCGATGACATTCAAGGTGCTGGTGCACATGTTGGCGGCACAGCGAGAGCGAGAGCGAGAGCTTGGCAAGTTGTGCAATCAGATCCGGATCTCACCAATAAGAGGACGCAAAAATAAATTGAAGTTGTTTCATTGGCTATAAACATTTATAGAAAAATTGACGCAGGTGTCTTTCATAATTCGAAAAATCAGTCTCAAAGTCAGCCTCTAAACATCACAGCCAAAGTGTTCAAAAATCGAGTTATGATACTGACCACATCTATATTTGCAATGCCATTTGAAAATCAGGGTGGGACAAGAGAAAGGTCGCACGCAATCACTCCTGCTCCGGCTAAAGCGCTCTTCACACATGGGATAGCGTGGATTACTGGATGGCGGAATACAATAGATCCACTCACTCATCCTTCTTCTTCGGCTGCCTCGTCGGACGAGAAACCACCAACGCGCTCTTCATAAAGCAACGCCCTCCGAACCCCCTCGCGCGCACACAGGACCTCTGCATCTCCACGCCACGCCACAACCCACAGCACACACACACTCAGGGAGATCGCCACCCATGCCCAAGAGCGAGGCGTCGTCGCTGCTGGGCGACTATCACCGCATCGGCGGCGCACTGTCACCGCCCAGCTCCTATGGCTCGGGTGACCTGGCCACGCCGCGTTCACCCTTTGACACGGGCTTCCCCATGATGTTCAACTCGCCCGTGCCGTCGCCGCGGCCACACCGCCTCGCAGTTGCGTTCGCGAAGGACGACCCGAGTCACAACCGCCACGTGTTCCTCACGCTGCTCATGTCGGTGCTCGGCGCGGGCATGCTCGCGGTGCCGTACACGTTTCTATTGACGCCTTCGTGGGTCGCCGTACTCGGCATCATCTTCGTCGGTTTCTCGATGGCGTTCTCCGCCACCGCGCTGCTCAACACGCATGTCGCGCTCTCGCAAGACCAAGAGGCGGCGCAGCACATCGGGGCGGGTAAGCGCTTCACGTCGTTCCAGTCGATTGCGGTCATCGCTGGTGGGGACATCTTCGGGTACGTCGTGTCGGTGGTCACGGCGATCGGCATCTACGGCGGCTGCGTGGGATCGATCCGCATCATCCGCGACATCTCACCGTTCCTGATCGCGGAGCTTTATTCGGTGGTCGCCAAGTCCAATGCGCCGCGACTGGATCCAACCGTGAGTCTGCAGTGGTCTGACTATTTTCTCTGCGGCACGTTCTTCGTGATAGTATTCCCGCTATGTCTGCTGAAGAACCTCTCGGGCCTGCGCCTGTCGAGCTACTTGGGGTTCGCGTTCTCGCTCTACGTCGTCGTCGCGGTCATCTACCGATCGTCCCACGCGCTCGACATGACCAGCAGCGCGGCATTTGTTTCCTCTGGAAGCAACGACACAGCTAGCGCTGTTGCTGTTGGTGCAACTGCGACTGGAGAAGCGTTAATGGATTCCGTTCATGCCGTATTATCCGCAGCAGTTCACGGCAACGCCACCCGGCCGGTGAATGAGAAGATTGCAGACACGGTGATCGTCGGTGACCCGTACGCGCGCTTCTCGCAGTCTATGTCGCTCTTCAACTACGCGTTCATGCTGCACCTGAACCTTCTGCCGTTGTTCATCCAGCTGCGCGGCAGCTTCGCTGAGCCGCTGCAGAAATCGAGACGCAAGATGAGCGACTACATCCTGGGCGTGACCGTGTTCTGTACGTTCCTATACCTGATTCTCGGCCTCTTTGCAAAGAAGCTCTTTGGCAGCACGATCCGCGGCAATATCCTGCTCAACCTAGAGAATGACCCGATCATGGAGATCCCGCTCGTCACCGCGTATCTCACAGCAATCGCGGGCTTCCCATTGCTCTTCCACCCTCTGCGGAGCGTCATCGAAGAGCTCATCTACTCGACGAACGTGAGCGAGATCCCGTTCGCGACCCGACTGGGTGGCACGAGCTTCCTGCTGCTCTCGCAGCTGCTGCTCGCAATCCTCGTGCCGGGCATTGAGGTTGTGTTCGCATTCATTGGCGCGACCAGCTGCGTGCTCATCTGTTACCTCTTCCCGGCCGTGATGTACACGCAGCTGTTCCCATGGCGGCAGGCGCGCGGTGGCAAGCTCTGGGTCGTCGCGCTCTGGGTGCTCGTGGCGATCTTCACGGTCGTCGGCGGCATCGCCACGTGGTTCGTGGTCATCGATATGCGTCGCCACTGAGCCTCTGAATGAAGCGCAACCAGCAGGGCATTCAGGTGATCGACCGACCATCGAAGAAAAAGAGAAGGGAGAGTCATAAAGAGAAACTACACAGACACATACGCAGGTTGTGGTTGTGATACATACAATTATTAAACTTAAATGCAAGACAATGAATGGAATGAAATCGTATGAAGAGTGTTGGGCGAGACTGGATGGGTTTTACACGTGTTCCCTACCACTGACACCAAACTGTGAGCTGTACGCGAGCAAGTCGCCTCTTACACTCGCAGAGGAGATTGGCTTGGGCAACTCATCCTTGAGGGGTATTGCTGTCTGCCCGTACTCCGTTGCGAGCGTCGACCGTTTGTTTTCCCACAGGAAGTCATTGCTCGTTCTAACAAATCGCGCTTTTCGCACTCCCCTCTTCATCATAGCATTTACACGAAGGAACTTGACTTCTTTCAAGATCACCCGTCGATGTCGATTGATTGACTCATATCGTTGGCAGCTGCAGTCTTCGTTTCAATTCAATTGAACAAATTGGGCGATTTTGAGGTAACTTTTTCCTCGCGGGCGCTATTCCTCGAGGTGTTCTTGCCGTTGAACAGAGTCGATTGCATTGTTTCTGCATTCTTCCACCCGGTTTTCATGTGCAGGAACCTGACGACCCCAAGGTAACCATCCACATTGGCACCAGCCTAGTCCGTGGAAGTGTCAGTACTCTCCTATGAGAGGTATACAGCTGCGTAATCTACCGCTTTCGTATGCGTAACACATCCTTCCGACCGGTTTTCAACCGGGGTGCTCTCTGTTTGCCGAGCCGCTCGTTACCTTTGTGGTTCCGATACCTGCCCTGTCATGAGCAACTTGGTTTCCTTTGAGAACAGAGTTGCTTGAAACATTGACTCCACAGGTTTGAGGGCGATGGCTCACTGAAATTCGAGTGTGAACTATGCGCGCCCAGTCAATCATGAAGCTCTCCTGACATCTCGCTCGACAGAGTTGACGAAAGCACTATCCTGGGGGAGAAGCGTACGGCGCTGCTGACCTGACTTGCTTGGTGAAGAGAACTTGCGATGATTTAAGTTCACTGTCCCTCTACTGAATAAAGTGCGAGCTCTGGAAAGAGCTATGAAGTGTATGCTCAATAGTTCTCTTGCTCCTTTGAGAGCTCACTCAACCAACCACTCTTGCTCCAGAGTAAATACATACTCGCCGAAAATCTGAAATACATATTACGCGCTGGACCATCACTCACGAACATTATATTGGTTGCGGCGATGAGTGATGGCTGAAAACGACCTCGTGCAGACTGAGTCTTGCAATTCTTCAATTGGCGTCGACAGGAGAGCTCCAATCAAAAAATGGTCCACTTCATGTGGACACACACTCATGTTGAAGTCGATAGATCAAGCTTGTCAAGTTTGGCCGATCCACTCGTCTTATAGGTCACCTGACGATAGATAGCCCAGCAACGGATTTCTCAAGTCACAGTCCTGCGTTCATGAAGAATCGACTGGCCTCAGGCAACCGCGCACTGACCACGCCCCAAGAAGGTAGAAATCGCGCCAGCAAAATGAGGCCAGAGGTCGCCTCTGTCTCTACTTTGCCATGGCTGGTGGTTGACTGGGCTTTCTCTCTAGGATGTGCTCACTGGTAAGTGAACTGGTAAGAAGTACACAGCTAAACAAATTACATTACACTGATTATTGGTGCTTTCCTATTTGCTGCTACCTGTATACGATATGCGAGTGCGCTCTTTTTCTGTGAACTGTGGCGTTGGTGGCACTTATAATGAAATCAAGTCAAATTTGTCGAACTTGGAACGACCAGGTTGGTCCCACACGTGTCCGAGTTAAGAAGTACACAGACCATACAGATGGGTTGGTGCACAGCAGCAGACTGAAGCCGCCCTGCAGGATTGAGAAGTGCTTATGGTGGCTGAGTCACTTCTGGAGAAAACACGTTCATAGAGCCCCTGCATCGATCTTGCTCAGGCACCAAGCGCAGCGATGAGTGGTGATGAAAAACTCTGAAGAACCTTTTTCCTTTAAAAACAGTGCTCATCAGCACTATATTAATACTCATGGCAGCGCGGGAGCAACCTCAACAATCAAGAACGCTTTTGCTGCCTCTTGTCCATCTCGATCCATGCCCGTGCCTTTCCGATCGGCCTGTGAATCCTCAAGGCGTCATTCCTTGAATGGCGTTTGGGGTGGCACCGTATATACGTACTAGCTCTTCGTTTCTCGTTTCTCTTTTTCTCCTGATGTAGTACTGTAGGTTGTAGTTTGCTTGCCTGGTCTTGGCTTCAGTTTTTAAACCAACTTCTGCGTGGCGGACACCTCCACTTGCGCAGCTTCGAGTGCCACGATGATGTCGGAGGCGCTCGGACGGTTCAGCGGCGAGAGCGAGAGACAAAGGTCAATGGTGTCCCGCAGACTCTGTGGTGCTCGCATGTACTCGCGACGGTTCTCGTGCGGCGCGAGTGTCTCCTGGCGGCGGACGCGCTTCACGATCTCCACGTCCGAGAGCGTGTTGCCAAGCTCCTCCACCAGCGTCTGGAACGGCGACGCGCGCGCGAGGATCTCGCACATGATCACGCCAAATGCGTACATGTTGATCTTGCGCGGATCCTGCGGCGCAAAGTGTGTGATGAGCTCTGGTGCCTGCCACGCGATCTCGCCAGCGCCGTACGTTTCGATAGGGAACTCGATCTTGGTCGTGCTCGGATAGACATCAAAGAGGTTGAGCTTGCACTCCGACGAGCTGTTCACGAGCACCTTGCCGCTCGACAAGTTGCGCACGTACATGTTGCGTTCGGGGTCGTGCAGGTACATAAGACCACGCGCGATGTCTAGACACATGCGAAGCTTTGTCTGGATGTCGAGCTGCCAGTTCGCATCCGCCAGCACGGACTTCAAGTTGTTCTTGTCCATGAATTCAGCAACGACTGCGAAATCGGTCCCCGCCAGCCACGTCACACCGACCAGCGTCACAATGTTCTCGTGCGAAATCGACGCCAGTACCTGCGACTGGTTCATCAGGTTCTTCGTGACGTACGCGTCCGACACTTCAGCCTCAACGCGCTTCACGATCACTTTTGAGCCAGCGAACTCGCCGAGCCACAATCTCCCCGTGCCCAACGATTTCGACAACGTTACTTCATTCTGCTGCAGACGCAGCGCACGGAGAGACTCATCGCTGGAGATAAACGACAGTTTTCCATTGCCCGATGCGTCATCTTTTCCGATCAGGCCCACAGAGTTGTCGTCGTGCTGGCCCGATTTTTTCTTCAAGGCAGTCTTTCTCCGGTACATGACCGCCGCCACCACCATCACAATCACCACCACGGAGATAATGACAGCAATCAGCGTCGTGTGAGAAGAGCCGCTACTTTTGCTGTTGGACGCAGCACCGGGAGTTGCGCTGCCGGAGCTTGGAGCCGATGAGCCTGATGATGGAGTCGACGTTGCCGATGCAGCCTCTGTGCAGACCTGGTATTTCGCGCCGAGAACCACCGGTGCGACAGTGTTCAATTCGCAGGCATTGTTGATGTCAAACGTGGAGCTGTTAAGATTGATGTTGTGCTTCAATCTATCGATATTTTCTGCAGACAGGAACTCAGCGTCAGTGGTTTGGGCAAACTCGACGTTCCTGTGTGTTTGGCAGAAACAGACAAACAAACAAACAAAAACATTGCAATTTGTCAGCGAATCAGGAAATCAGATCCGAGATGGCAGCGTCGAGGTGTTGTTGTCTTCCGTACGCTGTGATTGTCTGGTTATACTGTCGCTCGTACAGACACTTTGGGATCGTCGTGATGGGATTTTTCAAGAATTCACTGCGAGAAACAGACAGAATCACAAGATATAGTCGATTTTGGTTAGTACCGCACTGATCCTTCGGTTGCTCAAGATCAGTAAGTCTGTGATATTACTATACTCACATCTGGTTGAGGTTTGACTTGTCCGAGACCACGAGCGACACGTTTTCCACATTCGTCGACTCGATTTTCCTGAAACACACACACGAAGCATAGCAGATATTCCATGAGACCCAGGTTCCTTCGAGTTAATAAGAAATTGGCTCTGGGTGAGAAGATGGGAGAACGCACAGGTAGGCGAGGGCGACGGGGACATTGAAATTGATGGACGCGTTCGGGAAAGTGACGCTGGATAGCGACCTGAGGATTGATGGCAAGAGAAATCATCCACATGCATAATCACAATAGGTTAGGTTAGTTGGCTAGCTTATTCACATCAAGCACGTTGCTAAACCACAGCTTCAGCACACACAAAAAAAGCAACAAAAAGACCGTACAGTGCTGAGAGATTCGTTAGCCCCGCGACGCCGTCGACAAATTTCAGAATCGGCTTCACGCTCGTGTTGTCCGCTTGTCCATTGATCGTCCTGCTCACAGACACGTCCACATAAACACCCATCAGTTAGCACTCGCCCACTCACACGTCCACATTATTAGCAGCATTCAGGCGTACAGTTTGTTGATCGACGTGGCCACGAGCGGTTCGACAGTGAGTTCCGACGGCAGCACGGTGACGACGAGCTCTGAGAACGAGGTGAGCACAATCTGCTGGTTTAGGACCGGGTCACTGCAGGATAAGATAAACTCGGTGGCGGTGACGTTCAGTGACGCTGAGTTACACGCTTTGGGCGTGGTAAGAGCATACACCATCGGTGTTGGCGTGGCTGTCGTCGTAGACGGCACGGGAGTCGTCGTCGGCGATGGTGATGGTGATGGCGATGGTGATGGCGACGGAGTCGCTCCGGCGGCCTCCACCGCGCCTTGCTGTGCTACCGCTGCAGACACGAGCATCGCCGAGACGAGCGCGGCTGTTTTAATAAAGAAGGGTACACTCCGGACACCCACCATGCCTGTTTAGCTTGTCAAAAGTTGGTTCTTCGCCACTCCAGTCGACCGTCGTGCTCACTAGTGTGTCGAACGGATGGATTGATCTGATCCGATGCCGTGCGGATCGAAGAGGTCGGCAACGCGCGCGCTGTAAGAAGACGGGAGGCTGTGGGTCTGTGGAGAGACCGACGCACACGGACAGACTGAGGAACGCGCGAGTGGCGCAATGGATCGGTCGACCAGTCGATCGGTCGATCAGTAGACGCTGCTAGCTGGCTGCGCGCGCGAGAGTGAGCGAGTGGCGGCGTCCGCGGAGATCAAATCGCGTGCGAATGCTGCTTCCCAGTCGCTCTCTCTAAATGACTCTGTTGTGCCTTTTTTTTTTGGCTCTGACTCTCGCTGTCTTATGCCCGCAGTAGCAATACAAAAATAGACATCAACGCAAATGAATGGGCGTTTTTTGCGGATTGGTTTGCCAACTGGCAGGATAAAAACCCCACGAAGTGGAAAAAGTGAAGTGATTTGAAGTGATTTAGAAAGGGGTTTGGATTTTAGAGGCTTTCCATAGTTAGATATGATGTCATAACCCTCTAAACCAATTCAATAATATAGATTTGTTTAAGAAGGGAACGTGTTTATGCAGTCTGATTTGGCATCCCAAAACGCCAGAAAAGAGGATTGTTGGATCATATGGACGACACTTTCAGCAGCAACAGCGCAACAACAGGACTGGAATGGATGTATATCAGATGCCCTCCTCGTTTCCTAAAATTGTGAGATAAATATTGTACATTTCAGACTGATTGTGTGTAAGATATTTGTATCCAAACATGCGCGCTGGGTCTCCACGAGAAGGCACTTGCACACCCAGAAGAGAAAGGTGTCCGGTGGGTTCAGTCATAAAATATCCATAAACTTTTTGGACGAAAAGGTCGATGTGTCTGGTCTCTTTTTGGTGTGAAATATCGAATGCTTTTGAAGATGAGTGTGGGTGAAAGAGACTTGTTACGCCCACACAACTTGGTCGCTACAACTGTAGGGAAAAAAATACAATGACTCTCCGCCACAAGTTGCGAACTGATCACAGAATGATTTGAGAGCGATTTTCACCTTTTGTGGCCTTGAGTTTGAAAAATTTGTCACACGAAACATTGGGGGTCTTTTGGCTTCAATGTTACTGTAGTGCTGCTCCGCTCGAAGCGAGTCGATTCAACCCAAGAGTGAAATGCACACAGGTATTGACAGATTCTCCATGGTTGAATCAAACTCGGTGGATTGAAATCTATCGATCCAATAATATGCCAACCCATTTTTAAGCTTGACTGCTTTTTTGGGAGCATCGACGGTGAGGAAGTCAACACACGAGTTAGTTTCCTTGATTTTGTGGTGCACAATGAGACATGACACACAAGCATGCTCTGTTGAACCTTGTTATGATTGGATGCAATTCAGGAAATTAAATAATATTATAGCCAATAGCAAGCAAGTGACAAAGTTGAAGTTGACAAAATGGATGAGCAATGGCTTCAGGTCGACTGATGGGTTGACCAACCTGACGATCTGTGTGTTTCAAGAATATCTATGTAAGCCATTAAGATAATGCAACATTCAGAAACTGTAGCTATACATATATTGTGAGTACGACTGGATATCAAGAATAAAAGCAAATACTGAAAGCCTGAAACATCCCACAAGCTACCTCAAACGTAGGAACCTGCCAACACTTGCTTCATGATCGTGCGCAGCGCATACGCGAGCTCAGGAGAGCTGGAGCGGTCGTAGGGGCTCAACGTCAAGCAACGATCCGTGAGCTGCGCGATCTTCTCTGGCCACTCTGCTCTGAAGGTTGGGTGGAGTTCTCCTGTCGACACCTTCTGGAGAACCACAACTTCGTGTAGTTTGTTGCCGTTCGCACCTCGAAGTTCTTCGTAAGGGAGCGCATGGCTGTCGAGCGCTGCCAGCACAACTCCAACGGAGAAAATATCGGCCGCTGAACCGTAGTCCTGGGTCCCAGATCACCTCGGAGGCGATTCACCGTCCTGTGTCAACGCCAACCGTCATTGTTTTGTTCTCAGACCTCTCACGCGTGGTGCCAAGGTCCGTCAGCTTGGCTTTCATGTCTGTCGAGAGCAGGGTATTGCGGGATTTCAGGTCCCCATGCACCAGCGAAAGCGAGAACGAGTGCACGAACACCAGCGCTTCTGCGACATCTATCACGATCTGAAGCTTCTCAGCGCCCCACGGCGGAGGGATAGCAACTTCAATTGCGGTGTCCACGTGGTACGAACGTAAATCCCCCCGCTCCATCTACTCGAACAGCGCTTGGAGATCTATTTTCATGACCCACGCCACGCCAATAAACGACACGATGCTCTGGCGCTTGAGGCTCTTCACCAGCTCGATCTCGTTCACGAAAGCTTCCGTGCGCTGGAGTGTAATTTGGCTTCAGTAGAGCCTCTTCGACGCCATGAGCTTCGAGTTTCAGAACTTCACGAACCAAACCACAGTAAACGCGCCACTCCCGATCTTTCGGATGTCTTGAATGTCGTCCACGCGAACGGAGAAGAGCTCACGGTCGTTTCACAGCGCTGAAACACCACTGGTTTGCTGACCAGAAGTGCGTGTGTTTTTGCTGCCTCCAGTGGAAGAGTTGGCGGTTGCTGCGCCACTGTCGGGTTCGTTCGCGGGTTTGCCACTATCGGGAACTCGATGAATCCCCATAGCTTGTAGGTCCTCATTTTCAACCAGGCTCACGAAATTGCCGTCGCTCTGACTCGAATTTTTCTTGCGTGAGGTTGCAACTCTGCGAAACACGACCATCGCCACCAGCGGCAGCACCACAGCACCGTGCTGGACGAATTTTTTCAGAAGGTAGACTGGGAGTTGCACTGCCGGAGCTTGGAGCCGGTGAGCCTAATAATGGAGTCGACGTTTCCGATGCAGCCTCTGTGCAGACCTGGTACTTCGCGCCGAGAACCACATGCATAATCACAATAGGTTAGGTTAGTTGGCTAGCTTATTCACATCAAGCACGTTGCTAAACCACAGCTTCAGCACACACAAAAAAAGCAACAAAAAGACCGTACAGTGCTGAGAGATTCGTTAGCCCCGCGACGCCGTCGACAAATTTCAGAATCGGCTTCACGCTCGTGTTGTCCGCTTGTCCATTGATCGTCCTGCTCACAGACACGTCCACATAAACACCCATCAGTTAGCACTCGCCCACTCACACGTCCACATTATTAGCAGCATTCAGGCGTACAGTTTGTTGATCGACGTGGCCACGAGCGGTTCGACAGTGAGTTCCGACGGCAGCACGGTGACGACGAGCTCTGAGAACGAGGCGAGTAAGACCTGGCTTTGCTGCTCGCCGCTGCAATAGACAGTAAGCTGCGTGCCCACGATGCTCAGCGACGCTGAGTTGTATTCTTCAGGCGTGGCCAGCGAATACGCCTTCATTGTTGGCGTGGCTGCACTCTAGGCACCCGCCATGCTTGCTTAGCTTGTCAAGTTGGTGCTTCGCCACTCCAGTCGGTTGCCGCGCACACTTTCGGAGAGATGATGACAATCAGTTGTCGTGCGAATTGAAGATGTCGGCAGTGCGCGCGCTGTGAGGAGAGAGTCTGTGAGCCAGTGAATGGACGCACGAACAGAGTGGTGAACGCGCGAGTGGTCTTAGGTGTCGCAATGCATCGAGCTATCTGCCGCAAAGTAAGAACACAGCCGTTAAAATGCAAGTTCTCAACATTGTTATCTATCAGCCAGACACGAAGGGAATGAATCAAAATCAGAGGTTTTGGGGTTGTCGTCGCGTGCATTCTGTATCAGTAATAGAAGGGTGCTCTGACCTTTGCTTTGCCTTCGCTAGATGCATCCATTCGGCTGGATCGAGCGATGAGTTGGCGGAGCTGTAGGAGGGCATGATCTGAGCAACTGCGCAGAGCCGCGGCTGTGAGGTGCCAACCAACTCTGAAATCAGTCGCAGGAGCACCAAACCGCCCCTGCTTGTAGAACATGGATCCGACGCCTGAATGCTGAGGCTGTTCACATTAGGTTGACGTTGATTTGGTTCCTTTCCATTGAGAGCCCTTCCTCACTTGAAGGAAGCAGACACAACAATCCACTGTCAAAAGTATACTTCAATGTGGCAGGGCAAAATGAGGGTCGGGGGTGTTCTTGCTTTAGGCCAATTAGAGCCGCCAGCTCACTGTCCACAAAGGTTTGAAATGTTGACTAATGAAAACTGTCTTTTCCGCAGCGACACCCATTGCATCCCTTCACTTTTCACTAGTGTTGACCACACCAAAAAGAGTCGGACCAGAAGAGGCGTCTCAACCAGTCATCCGATTGGAATTGTGAAGCGATTGCGTTGGTCATCTGAAGAGTAACCATGAGCGAAGCGAAGCGCCAGATGGCGATTTGTTGATACCTTTGCTCATAGAGAGATTGATGGAAAGAGTATCCCATGAAAGCCTGAATTTCAACGGACGATATACTTCCATCGATAGGCATTTGTTATTGTTATTGCAATAAAGATGGGAAGAGCCAAAAAGTAGCGGCGCACTTGATTCAAAGTGGATGATGGCTGGATAAGCTCCGTCATCAATCCTTCCAGGACGGAAGGGAGACCGGTCGTCGATCTGTTATTGTTGTTGTTGTTGAGCGAGCGACTGCAGCGTTGAAGCTCTACAGTTCAAACGACATGTTCATCACCGCTTCCTTGTTTTGTGTAAGTACACACAGCAAACCATTGCAATACAGTCACATTGCATTTCTGCAACGGCTGGTTTGTTTGGGGAAGCCGTTGGACGGAGCTGGCACGCCCCTTGAGCAAAAGAGTCATTTATGGAATGCGGAATAAAGGCGTCTGGTGATATTAATTTCTCATAAGTGGAAGTTGCGCGTTTGATCAGTTTCTGTGTGCCAAGTTTGTACGAACGTTGCTTAAAAAGAAGACGAGCAACTGTGGAGCCGAGACTTAATACCGGCACCACCAGCTGTGTTGAGGTGATCGAGCATGTATTTCACATGTGGATCAGGTCAGCGGGTGTGTTTGTGTGTGAGCTGATATGCTCGACCTTGCGAATGTGCTGAGCAAGCTCGTGATTTGTGCACGCGGAACCTCGACGATGGCTCCTATTTTGTAATAAATGACAAAATCACCCTTAAAAGGAAAACTAGTTCAGCTCGCTCACGTCTATCCCCTCAGGTGCGACTGGATTACCAACGCAGCAACAATAGCTTTTCGCCAATAAAATCCCTCTGTTTTCTTCGACTGCGTGCTTTTTCACCAATAGCCATGCAGTGTATCCGATCCGCCCCTTTCCCCATATGCGGGACACTGGACTCAATGTTAGTTACTCCTCTGATATCAAATGAGTCCAGTAGCAGCAGCAAACACCCTTCTTAAAAAGGATATATGATATGATATATGATATTACATTACTGCATGTACCTACTTTAAACGGGTCTACAAGCTGTCAACGCCCACTCAGAAACGCGCTAAACCACCGGTCGCCCAAGAGTGGCACATGTTGAAGGACGCCACTTGACAGAACAATCGGTGTCCCCAATCATCAACAGCGCTTGCGTTGATTATAATGCGGGCGTCGTCCATTCACCGCGCGCTTACCTTCATTACAGGATTGGGCCAGTTGAGCAGCATCGTGTCGCGTCGCACCGCATCGCAAGCGATACGCTGTCTAACAAGCCAGGCCATCAAGCGCGCGTTGACGGCGGGAGGGCGGTCCGTCACATCACACCACTCAGCTTCACTGAACACCAGGCAGTCAGCGCCAAACAGAACCTGTCAGCTCCAGTCAACCCAGGTAGCACGCGGTTGATGAAGGCCGTCTTGCTCAAGACCGCGGCGTTTACGGCGGCGGCAGCGCTTGTGGCGAGCGCAAGCGGATGGATAGGAACGTTCGCGCAGGCGCAGTCGATGCTCACGGCGCCGGAGAACTGCGTGGGGCCGACGCTGCAGATCCAGGACTCGACCGACGTTGCGATCCTCTGCGACGGTCTCGTGGTTGAGAAGGCGCCGTTCAACGGCATCGCGACGCTCGAAGTTGGTATCAAGGCCGCGTCACTCGTCATGAAGGCGCTCGTGAGCGACACACTCACTACCTTGTACGTTCTTCCCAGTTCAATCTGAATGGATTGTGTGTGATATGATGATGTACGAGTACTGACGTGAAGGGCTGTTTGTTATTGTAGACTTGTTCACAGTGGGAACGCTACAGAGACTGTCTACGAGGGTACGAAGAAGACCTTGGAGTTCGACGCCGGCTTCTCGGAGCTGCGCACGCTCACGTCACTGTACGTGCGCGCTCATTATCTCCATGTCTATAGCTGCAGCTGTCTGGTGAGAGACTTACTGAACTTTTCTTGGTTGACTTCTTCCCCATTGCACAGAACATTCAAGAACGTCCAGTTCAAGGCGCCGAACGTGTCTATCAAGACCCCCGACTCACTACTGACTCTGTACGTAGACCCACCCACCAACCAGCTGACCACCAGATGCGGGCTTTTGAATTGTAATTTCCTTAATGTTGTGTCTAATAATTGGTTTGTGTTTGTGCCTTGCAGGACCATTGACAGTACAAACGCAGAAGACCTTCTGCTGACGGTGCTCCCAGGGAGCTCTCCAAAGCTTCAGCTGCTGTGAGTCCCCATATCTCCGCGTTGCGTGTATTTTATTATAGTGCTGATTGACTCAATGCTATCATGAACTCTTCAATTCCAGTGATCTCACAGGCAACGCATTCTCCGCAATACCCAAGTGCCTCTACAATCGCCAGTACCCTGCCAACAGCCTCAAGGCGTAAGTCTACGCACCACTATGTAAATCTGTTCGAACTTCTGATGGAGCGAACGAGCCTGTAGCTCACCCTCGACTTTCTTGTTTGTCTCTCTCTCTTAGCAATGTGGAGGTCCTTAGAAAGACATTCGAGGTGCTGGACCACGCTTCATTTGAGATGCTGAGCTCGAACCTCGCGCCCACACAATCATCCTTTGAGCTTAGCTCGGGCTGCAACTTCGACACTGGATTCGTCGGGTCAACCGCGACCGGTAAGCGCATCACCAAAGGGGTCTACAAAGTCTGCGATGCATCAACAGTGACTGGCACCGTCCCGTCCAGAGACGCATCGAGCGGCTCGACGCCCACGCCCGCGCCGCAGGCTACGACCTCAGCTTCCAGCGGTAGCGGCTCGTCCGACACGACTCTGATCGTACTCGTCGTCATCATCGCGGTGGTCGCGCTCGCACTGGGTTGTTATTTGTTCCACCGACACTTTCTGAACAAGAAGATGTCGCTGGATCCGATCAACGACAACGCGATCAATCTGATCGGCAAAGTGGACACCGCAACGTCGGGTAAGCAGGCATTGCTCTCGAACGACGAGACCCTGAGTGGAATCAGACTGGACCACCCTGTGTCGCTGACCAGACCCGCAGGAAGCGGTAGGACGTGGGTTGGAGAGTATCTTCGCGAGAAAGTGATCGTGAAGCGCGTGGAAGCCGAGATCACGGACACGTACGTCACGAAAAGCCTCATGAACCAGGCGTGCTTCCTGGCGCCGCTCTCGCACCCGAACATCGTCAGTCTGAAAGGCGTCACGTGGGTCGCGGGGACGGATTTCGCGATCGTCGCCGAGTTTATGGATAAAGACAATTTGAGAACGGTGCTTTCCGATCCCGAGATCGAACTAGACATGGAGGCGAAACTCGGGATGTGCTTGGAGATTGCCCGCGCACTCGTGTATTTGCACAACGCCGAGCGTAACATGTACGTGCGCAACCTGTCGAGTCGCAAGGTGCTCGTGAAAGGCGCGAACGAGTGCAAGATCAACCTGTTTGACTGCTATCCGTGCGTGAAGAAGATCACTCCAGTGGAAAACTATGGCGCCGGTGAGCTCGTATGGCTCGCACCGGAAATCATCATGCGATCGTTCCCCGTGGACCCAAAGAAAGCCAACATCTACGCGTTCGGCGTGCTCATGTGCGAGATCCTCTCGCGCGTCTCCCCGTTCCAGAACCTGATCGACGAAGTGGGCAACACACTGTCGGACATTGAGATCGCGAAACGTGTGCGCCAAAAAGATACGATCACGCCGCACGAGAATCATCCTGAGTACATGTGGGCGCCGCAGAGTCTGCGGACTACCATCGAGCTGTGTCTGTCCATCTCACCGGCCGAGCGTCCAACTGCAGAGGACATCATCATCGCGCTCCAGGATGCCAAGGTCGAGGAGATTGCGGCGAGTTTGCGGACAGGCGGAGACTTCTTTGTGTGAGACGAGGAAGAGAGAGAACCACGCGTAGGCATCGTGGTCCGTCCGTTGACTTCCGTTCGCTTTTTTGGTGTAAAAGTAACCATGTAAATTCAGATGCTGGAGCTTCAAGCGCACACGAAGGCGAAGTGTGTGTTCTTCAATTGGCTACTTCATGCCCTCAAACAGTTGTGAACAACAAGTACTGACCTCGTATCCAAACCAACATGATCCCAAGGTGTAGAGGTATATATCGTCTTGAATCCAGTCTTGCCACACAAGTCTCCTTTGATGGAAGTTGGTGGTGTGACTGACTGAGTTGTGTGGTGTGATGTGATGCCAGCCATCTCTTCTGTACAACTGCGTCTTGACTCAAGGTGGTTGGACAGTGGGTTCCCAAGGAATTCAGAAAAGGCTTATTAGAGACTCTGTGGCACAACTAAACCTCTGCGCTTTTGTTTGGATGGCTGAACCCATAAACTTGCGCTTTCCGCGTCCGATGGAAGCAAATCTCTCGACTGACATGATGATGGTGGTGATTGGATTCTTCATGCATGAGGTGCCTGGGACACAGCATTCCTGATCGATCGTCTCTTGTTAGGGACAACAACCTCCACAACCTCCACTCGTCCATATGATGGCGCCCATCAAGTCGTCAGCGGTCTCGACCCTCCTGCTGCTGCTGCTAGTGCTGCTGCTCTCTTTCATAGAAACATCAGCTCAGTCGAGCGTCACGACACTCCTCGCGCCGCCATCATGTGCTCTCGATATCGTGCTGGTTCACTGAGAGCGATACGATCACGATCGCATGCAGCGGCAAAGTCGTATCCCAGGCACCCAGGAGTACCGCGACAGCGCTCGATGTCACTATCCAGTCGTCTCAACTCATTGTCGCTGCTCTTGCGGACAAGAAGCTCACAAATGTGTAAGTGTGGCCCCTATCGTTATACTTCGAAGTACTGTTCACTTGCCGAGAATCGAGAGCTAACCAAGGGATGTGTGTATAGAAAATTGTTAATTAGCATGATCCATGGCAGCGCAGATGCAACAGAGAGACCTCGACTGGATCTTGGGGCACCAACTTTGCGGGGCTAGCAAACCTCTCGTCGCTGTACGTTACGTGCATGTTCGGTTTCCATTGTTAAGCTTGTTGAAATGGCAAACTTACAGAGTGCTCATGCATTTGGATGGGTGTTTGGTTGGTACTCTCGTATGTTGAGTGATATCTCCCAGATCAACTTCCAGACTCCCTCGGTTCAACTCGCGGTACCTGAGCTGCTCACGAGCATGTAAGTCTTGCGGAATACTTCAAAAATTGGTAGCTTGGCAACTTTCGCACCTGAAGGTTGTCTAACTTGCGAACAAACGGCTCAGGAGAATCGAAGCAATGAATGCGAAAGCCATCGAGTTCAACGTGCCAGTTAGTTCGCGTTTGAAGCAACTGTGCGTTGAGAAATCACCTTTCAACAGTATTGTTATCTGTATCAGTACACCTTTTTCTTGGGAGGTTTACTAACATGGAGCACTCTCTTTCCACTTCTGCCTGGAATAGGTTGCTTGTGAGCAACAGCTTGAACTCGTTTGATGTGCTTTATCCAGGACCGAAATCGCTGCGAGTCCAAATAGAAAACCTCAAATATCTACTCTAGCTTGTCAATGCCTCTCTCACTATGAGGAATCTAACTCCTCTGGTGTGTGTAGATGGCTAAACGACAACAAGCTCACGGTATCCCTCCGGTGGTTTTCGACTCGCTGAGCCTCAGAAAAGTGTGCGTCCACTGATTTCAAAGCTACTCATTCATTCGCCTGTTATGGTATCGATCGATTGATGAAGTTAACCTGTTTCTCGTTTTGATGGACGGTTGCGCTGGCTTTCTTGACAATAACCCATTGATGCAAAACGTCTCGCTCACGGACAAACAAGCACATTTCATATTCGACAGCCTGGAAAGCTTCACGATCGACTTCGCCAGTCTCCGCGGTGACTGCGCTGTTTCCGACCAGTACAACTTTACCAGGTTCGGGTTCACTGTCTGCATCTCGGATGAGAAAGATGTGGCTATCATCGAAAGTGACGTGGGTCCATCAGATAATGATTCACAACCCACTTCACCAGTAGTCACTCCTCCACCTTCTTTATTACCAAATCTGATAGACAGAAGTAGTCCACAAACCTATCTCGTTGATACTTGGTAGTGTCGGCGCTGTGTCCGCCGTGGTGGGTATCATCATCAGAGGGTACTACTACCGCTCCAAGTCCAAGTCCAAGCACAAAGTCGACTCTGCAGGAATCCAGTTGGTCAATACAATCGAATACGTCGTCGCTCTGGAACAACTGGGAGCTGCTCGCTGCTCGCGTCAATGTGGATGATATCCAAGACATCAGGAAACTCGGGGACAGTGCGTTCGCTGACGTTTGGCTCGTCAAGTTCCGAAACTCGACGCTCATGGCATCGAAAAGGCTGCTAGAAAGTCGAGTTACACTGCAGCACACGGAATAATTCATCAGCGGGATCAAGTTGACGAAGAGCCTCAACCACTCGAACATCGTGTCGTTTCTCGGTGTGGCGTGGACCACGGAAACGGATCTGCAAGTGCTATTCGAGTATATGGACGGAGGGGATTTGCGGTCGAGCTTCGTTGAGGCAGCGAAACAGGTTGCGGTGCCACAATGAAATACTACGAAGCTCCAGATCGCAATTGGCGTTATCGAAGCGCTGGTGTTTGTGCACTCGTTCTCACCATTCCGGACGCATCGGGGTCTAAAATCCCGCAATATTCTTCTGTCGGTAGACATGCGAGCAAAGCTGACGGACTTTGGCACCACACGCGAGCGATCCCAGAACAACACAGCGACAATGAGCTATGGCATGGGACGGTGGACAGCTCCAGACTACAGCCCAGCCGCCGACATTTTCTCGATTGGAGTTGTGCTGGCAGAGCTCGACAGTCACGCATTGCCATACAAAGGGCTTTGCAATGCCAACGGCAACACACTCGCGCATGCTGAGATTTTGCAACTGGTGTCAACAGGAGAGCTCCGTTTGCGTTTTGGAGCTGCGTGTTCAGAGAAGATCACACAGATCGCAGATCGCTGCTTGGCGCTGAATCCCGATCACCGCCCGAAAGTATTTGAAGTATGCGCTCTGCTGGCTGATAAAGCAAGTGACAGGGTTGTAACCCCTGGGATGAATAAGTCCAGGTGACCATGGCTTGGGCACCATCATTTTATGGACTTTACTTGTGCGTCATATTAGTTCTTCATAATCGCTCTGTATCTTGTATTTTCTCTTAAAGCCTCGCACTGTTAACGAAATTCTGTAGCTGCTATTGCCTCAATCACAGCGTCCACGCTCGCTTCGCTCGCTGTGTTGTCTGTCTTCGCTCTATCGGACTGCAGGATACTCTCGATACTCGACTCCGCCTCGGCAAGCAGCTGCTCAAACTCTTTTCCTATGCTGTTCTGTTTCTTCGGTCCGGACTCGCCCGCGTCTCCAAAGTCAGCACCACCACTCACGTTCCTAACTGTCGGTGACGAGGTCGGGGAGAACAGACCGCCGCAGGAGCTCGTGTCAGAGTAATTTGTATCGGTCGAGATCTTGCGACTCGAGGGCGACATGCTGCGCTTCGGCTCGAGGTAGTAGCCCTCTGGCTTCAATGGCAGGTTGCGCACTCGATCTTTCGCAAACAACACGGAGCAGAGCTCTTTGAGGATCTCGTCCAGCACGATAAACCCGCACAGTAAGCGCGTTTCTGCTTCGTGGTCATTCAGAGACGCTTCGTTGTCATCGTCAACCAGTTTCCTTCGAATCTCAAACAACCTCGACTCGCCATTCGGCAGACGATCGATTCGACGCCGCGCGTCAGAGTACACGTCTTCCAAGATGGAGCGCACGCTTTGTCCCGCTGGTCGCTGCTCATTGACATCGAACACAACCGACGCACACCGTTGCTTCAGCGCGATCGCAGCGACCAAGCCCGACAGCGCGAGGTTTTCGTGGAAAGAGTTCTCCAGAATGCGCTCGAGACGATTGAACACCACTCGAATAAATAGAGGCAGCCCGCCACTTGCAGCATCACCGCTGCCGACACTGGAAACACTTTGCTTCTTCATCTTTGATTGTCCATTGGACAAGCTTCTCTGTCGCTCGAATTCGGGTGTGACAGGCGAGAAAGACGGCAAATTAAGCGTCAGATACACCTCACGAAGCGGCTTCATCGAGTTGCGTGTCGCGGCTGTGCGCGATGTCACCACCGAGGTGGCATCGCTCTTTCTCTCACCATTTGGTGACTCCACCTTGACGTTCTTCTCTGAACCGCTCTCACTCACTCGCTTAGCATTCATCAACGCAGTCTCATCTTCCGCATCCGTCTCGCCGTCACTTGTGTCAGAGTCTTCGATTGCTGCGGGTGCGCGCTGGCATGCGGCATATTCTGCATCAGCGATGTACGAGAGCAACGAGAGCACTTGATCTTCGCTGTTGTCATCTGCAGCTGGGATGTCAATCTCGTCATTCATCCCATCGAACGCCTGGATCTTCCACAAATGCACGTTTGACGCCACTGCAGAGTTTGGGAAACGCGTCGCAAACCAGATCGCTCCATTCGCGTTCACAGGGCTCAACGTCGAGTTGGTGCGGCGGCGTACTTGATCTGACGCCTCTAGCTCGCCAAGGAGAGCTGCATCCACTGTCTCGTCTTGAAGCTCCATCAAATACGTAAACAAGTCGATCGTCGCGATACTCAGCGAGCTTGAGAGCGAGTCCATGCGATGCAGTAGCTCCGTTGGGAGCATTTGCGCGGGCGAAAGCTCGGCTGATTCGATAGTTTTTCCACTCTCCACGGCATCACCATTTTCCAATGACGCGGCTTGATCGACAGACACGCTCTCTGTACTTGAACTCTGCTGTAATAAAAACTGGATGTAGACGTAAAGCAGCGGGTTCGCGCTCGTGTCACTGCAGCAAGCCACGAGCTCTTCCAGGATGATTCGCGCATACAGTGTCGTGGTCCGTGACGTCGCCTCCGATGTGTTCAGCAGACCTTCTAAGAGCGGCCCCTCTAAAAAGCGTGCTCGGAACTGCAACAGTAGCTCATTTGCGATCGACGTTCGCGATTCTCGTCCAGTCTCGTCATCTTTTTCAAGCAGCTCGTATCGAGCCACCATCGCCAGCGTACAACAGAAGCGCAACCGGATCGCGATCAAGTAGAGTTCGTTCTCGATCCCCTTTTTGGAGCTGGACGTCGGCGAGAGAATCGCCCCACTGCCACGCAAAGTGTTGTCTGGAAGCGTCTTCGGGAGGTTGTCGAACGCTGAGATCACGCCGTTGACCGCGTAGTGGCAGAATGGCGTCAGCTGGAGGATGAACCGGCAGAGCGCCTTCTCGTGCACGGCGGCTGCGATCACCAAAGCTTCACGACACTTCTCTCCGACTTTCCCCATCGCGTACATGTGTGGCAGCAACCCTGTAAAGAGCACGAGCTCCGATACTTCATTCGCTTGGGATGAGGCGTGGAGTGAGTAGTCGGACGTCCTGCCCGATCCGTTTTTCCGGATGATCATGCTGTCTGCGTGCAGGAAGAAGAACTCAGTCTGCACGGGATCCGCGCGCAGTTTCTTCCAGAGAATATTGAGCAAGTTGATGAGACACTTGCGCACCACCGGGTCCTCCACTTCTTTCTTCGTCGCCGCTTCAATCAGTCCGACGACCGAGACGTGCACCTCACGAGTCGGCAGCAGCGGGTAATTCACTCTGCGTGTTCCCCATAGGAAAATAAGAAAACCTTGTGAGTCTCATGAGTGCATTCAATGGTAGCGACATCAGTATAAAATATCCACAACGTACCTACTCAGCAGTGCGCCAACAAACTGCATCGAGAGCGACATGATACCGAACGGCTGGTCCTTCTTGCCGGCATCGCACAGATGCGGGATGATCTGTCGCTCCAGTAGATACTCGAGGCACTCGCGCGGCTGCTGCTGCGACTGCGAGTCCGGATCACTCTGTGATGCTGCTCGTTCTTTCTGCCCGCCTGTTGAAAGCTCTAGGCGATCCAGCGCGTTCTCCTCTGCGTAGATCAGAAGCACCATCTTCTGCAGTGAGTCGCGCGTGTGGGACTCGAGCAGCAGTCGTCTCTGCTCAGCGGGGTCCAGGTCGCGGTTCATGATCGACTCGAGAAAGCGCGACACGGTCTGCCAGCGGTGGTGGAACTCCTGCGCACGGGACTCGTACAGCGTCGGTGCCACGATGTCCGCCGCCTGCGCGAGCGCGTCAGACGCCCGCGCCGCGACCATCTTCATCTTGCTCTTGAGCGTGCTGATGAACTGGCTCATGGTGCTTTCAGTTGCTTTGCTTCTCGAGGTAGTTGGCTGACGACGCGTGAGGGGATCTTAGTGTGATCTGCAGGCGATTACGGCACAAGCGAAGAAAAGCAAGCGAAAGTGCAGAATCGCGGTGGCCACCAGCGCGCTTTACGGCGCCTCTGCGTAGCGAATCTACAATCTCCTACACAGAGAACGGAGAGAAAGTGTCCCTGTGCGCGCGCTTCTTCGCTCTCCTTGAGCCTTGCGTCGCGCTTCCTTCCCTTTCACGATAACGAGCGACCCCGCACTCCCACTCTGAATTGCACAGCTGAGTCACACAGATGTAGTGCTCCAACGGAGGGGGGTATTATTAAATCTATACGTACCTTGAATATTGGATATACGTTGGCATTATCAGCATTGAGAGGGACATTGTTGGAGCAGACGGTTGCACGAAGTTGTGTGACGGTTGCTCGAAAGTAGCGCAAACTGATGTTTGCCACGCTCCCCTCCTCCCCTTGTTTGACACGCTCCTTCCTTGTTGGCTCCTGTTCGCTCGCTGGTCCAAAAGCGCAGAACGCATTGGGAAAGAGCTACAAACCGCCGAGCGGAACGCCTCCTGTCCGTGGCAGCCTGCTGCATCTCACTCACTCACACCACTGCGAGCGTGTGCGTGTCTCCCGTCTGTGCCAAGCCTCATCGCTCAGCCAGCGTGCGTTCTCCGCTCGATCGGGCGAATCTCACTGCGAAGAGAGCATGTTGAGCAAAGTCTTGCGCCGATCCGCTGCGGCGCGTCTTGCGCAGCCGTCGTCCAAGCGACTCACGCGCCGATTTCTAGTGCACACGAATGCGTGCAAGCAAGAAGACGTTGACGATGAACGCGCGGATGCATCGCCTATTACTAATGCTACTGTGGGTAAGAAGCACGGTGGCAGCAGCAGCAGCAGCAGCAGCAGAGCTCAAGCTCCCAGCAACGATCATCGCAGCTTGTTCAGCTCCAGCGTCCCCATCGGCGCGGCAGATTCCCGACACACGACTCCAAGAGCACTTCAAACGCCAGGATCCCCGTCGTTAAAGCTGAAGCCCGTGAGCGGAACCACAAACGGCATCACCGCGAAAGATCTCGAAGCGTAAGTCGGTCGCTGTCTTTGCGTTGTTGTGCTGTGTGGTCTTCAGTCGTTCTCACCTGTGAACTACTTTCTTGTGACGAAATACAGAGCCAAAGCGACCTTGGAGGGCCTCAGTGCTAGAGTACAGGCTTCCAGTCAGCGAGTGGACGGCGAGTCCGACTACCAAAAGCACAAGCGTCTGCAGAAGGCAATGACGGGACCGCTCGACAAACTGCTGTATCGCTGCCGGCAGCGGAAGGAGTTTACGCAAATCGAAGCGATTGCGTTTGTGTGGGAGGACGTTTTCCCGCAGTACGCAAACAACCTGAAGCACCGGACAATCATCTGTGAGAACTACGCGCATGGGCTCAACCACCAGCAGCGCTTCGAGGAGGTCGTCGATAAGCTGTTCAAAAAGCAACTGCCTGCAGAGGAAGAAAACGGTGTTGTGACAGTGAACGCAAAGACGCTGATTATGTCACCACATCTCGCGGAATCGATTCTGCTGGCGTGTGGGCACCTCAAAGATTCCACGAGCGCGTTGCAACTGCTGGACACCATGCGCTCCGCAAATGTGCGCATCACGAAAGTCGCGTATTTTCATCTGCTCAACACCTTGCTCAAGGACGAAGACAGCCTGGAGTTGGACACGATCCTGCAGCTCTGCGAAGAAGTGGTGCACGATCTGAACGACACGGTACCGATGTCGTTGCTTCCAACGGTGATCAAGGTCGCAGCAGAGCACGACGAGCTGGAGCGTGCGATGAACGTCTACAACCACCCGGTGGATGCGCCAATGTGCAGTTTTACCGAATTTCGCTTCGAGATCTGCTTGCAGACGCTGTGCGACCATGGGTATGTGTCGGCGATGATAGAAGTGTACAAGAACGTCATGAACTCTGCGACTGCGACCCGAGGCTTGAAAGAAAGAATATCGAAGTGTCTGCTCTTGAAATGTCTCAAGGATCGCAAAGCCGAGCACCACGACGCTGTGATTCAAGTCGCGCTTGAGCTGATGAAGACCATGGACAGCCATCAAATCGCGACGAGTCACCATTGCGTCTACCCTTTGATCCGCACGCTGCTGCAGGAGAACCAGCTCACCAACATCGACGACTTGATGGCGTTCTTCCGCAAATACCCTCACGTGATTGAGTGGAACTCGTTCTCGATCTGCGAGGCGGTGATCGCGTGTGTCTACTGCAAGGAAGTGCAGATGGTGGATGAGCTCTTCGTGCACGCGCTCGACAACAACATCCCGATCAAGTACGCGGCGCTGGAGAAAGTGATCTCGTTCTACTACAAGCTGGGGATGCTCGGCGATCTGGAGAAAGTGGCCGACATCATCCGCGCATTGCGCCTGAACAAGCACATCCCGCTGGGCATCGCGGTGACTGAGATCGGCATGGCGTCAAACATCCGCTTGGGTCGATTTCAAGAAGTGATTCACCTGTTTGAAGACTTCTCTGCGATGGATGGCGACCGCAAGCGCATCTTGAAGCGCCGAATCATGCTCAAGTCCGCGCTGAAAGCGTACGCCGCCTTGAATCGCCTGGACGAGTCGAATGCCATCCGAGCGCTACTGGGGGACAGTTACGGCAACGTGTTGAAGCGCGTGTCCGATTCTGATACCGAGAACCTGGACGGCGACGACGACGACGCCTATGGCGACTTCTTCACCGAGTCTATAGATAAAATAGAGAGATAGAAACAAAAAAGGGATGATAATACAACCATCCACCCACCTGTGATCGTAAAAAAGAAGCCAGTATCAATCAGCAACCGAATCTTGGTGAGTCTTGGAGAATCGAGGCGGAAGCTCTGGAAACCCTTGTATGTTATTTCTGAGCTGGTAAAAATAACAACAGACTTGCTGCATGCTGGACGACGGCTAGAAGAGAGAACTTGTCGGACAATCTCTGCAGGAAGCGAGCGAATGCTCTGATTACATCAGACCCGACGCTGACATGCCGGATGAAGCTGAGCTGGCTGTGAAGGCAGCACGGCAGTCGGACGCTGCAACTGGTTGCTTCCTAGCAGTGCCGCCGGAAGTCGAGTCGACCGATGTTGTGCTGGAGCCACCAACGCAGGAGCTTGCCGTCTACGATCCGTTTGTACGATGGCTGCTGAGCTCATCACTGGAAGAGCTGTCCTCTATCAACAGAGCTGTCCCGTTTGTTGTGGTTGATCCCGGACCAAATGCTGCTGATCGCGATGATGATGGCGCCGATGATGAACATGGCATTCACGATCCGAAAACGGACAAGCAGACTGAGAAGACATCGAGACAACACTTTGACAGCTTGAGTGAGGCGATATTCGCGCGAGCCGAAATTGAAGCTGACTTTGAAGCTGTTGCAGACCTGGTGTCGATGGCGCGGCGCGAGTTTGGTGGCATTGACGAAAAGCTGGTCGGTATCGAAGACGAACGGGAAGCCAGCAAAGAGCGCATCGCTCTGCTTGAATCGCGGATTGTGAAGCATTTGCAGGATCGCGACCTCGCGATCGCAGAGAAATACACGACTGAGAAGCAGATCGAGGAAGCCGAGCAGTTCAAAACCCTGCATCCGCAGATGTCAAGGTCGTCGTCGCTCCTTGGGTTTCTTCGCTTGCCGGATCGCAGAAGTAGCAGCTCAGCAGGCGCGGTGTTTTCCGAGAAAGAGGTCGAGCGGCTCCAGAAAGAAGTCGCAGACACGAAAGTGTCGACGGCATTGGCGAAGACCGAACTCGACACGCACTACTACCGCCTGCGCCAGCTTGAGAAGAAATGCGCGGCCGTCAAGTTTGAGATCGCGCAAGCGAGTGCACACGAAGACGATCTTCGTGCGACGCTGGAGCATCTGGCGCGCGAGCGGAAGCACTCACTCGAGAAGCTGCACCATATCTCCATCTTCTCCGCGGAAGCGTCTGCACGGCTGCGGTGAGCAAGCGTCGAGAAACGCGAGTTAGGAAGAGGAAGACGTATTAGAGATTGCTTAAATAAACGAACGCATGCATGGTGTTGCCTACGCGCTTTTACCTTTTGGTAAAGTGGACGACATCACATTCCTGGAGCAATGGAACAATGCAGAGCAAATGTGTTCAGCAATGTGATCATCACTCTCAACTTCAACTCACTCAGTTTCTCATTTTGCGTAGAAATTGCGGGAGGTACGGTACTTGGAACTTCAACTTGCACTCTTTGCGGCTTCGCCATTGCGGAATCGGCACCGAGAGAGAGAGAGAAAGCAACGTGGAGCATGTGGGGGTTTGGACGTGCACGCAGTAGTGACCATCCAGCCAGAGGTGCGAGTGCATGCATCAATATATTTGCATGTGTACATATGCCCGTTTGGTACGAGCAAATAATGAGTGCTGTTGCAGATTACTTTGGTGAACACAGTCGAGCGCTGGAAGAAACATATCAGAGAAGCACTCTCCCGCTACCACCAATTACTTCGACGCTTGGAGATGAGATTGATGCAACTACAGTGTGGTGGAAAGTCAAAATGGGAACCCTAGTTGATATGATCATCGGACAAGAGGATGAGAGCCGGCAGCATACGATCGACGTGGATCTGAAAGATGGCGAGAGCAGTCTCGCGAGCCTTTGGAGTGGCGGCCGAATTGCAGACTCCTCTGCAGACATGCTTGCGTCACTGGTAGCTGACAAATACGCAGGCCCTATCAATTGCGAGGCAATCGACTCAAAGAAGCCATGCGGTTCATCTCAAGAAGAAATTTTGAGCATCACGCTGCGCCGAATTGATGCGGACGAACGTCCTTGGGCTCTCGGTGCGTCATGGCTGCAGAACCTTTTCCAAGACAACTACACTTTACTGGAGCAAATTGTGCATCAGCATGCTGCGTTGGTCTCGAAAGTCAACCTGAGAGCACAGCCAGCGATACGTACCAGGTACTGCGTTCTTGCTGATGCCTATTGCTGTTCCGACAAATCATCACACTCAACTAACTGATGTAAAATTTGTAGGGAGGAGGAAGTTGACTTTCCGGGAGTCCGTGGCGATCAAATTCCTTGTGCATCAGAAACAAGTCTCGAAATGCGTACAACAACTCTACCTGAAACTCCGCCAGCAAGCCTCAAACGTTTGGAGCTGCCTACAATTTTAGAAGTTGCGCCGGGATGCCGATTGATCAAATTGCTGAACCAACAGCACGCTGCTTTGTTTGAGCGCTGTGCGGTCACGAATGAGCTGTACGAGCCTGCGATTCAGAACGCCTTACGTGAAACCTTCTCGACTTGGATGTCTGCAGCAGCACTGACAGATCCTGACCTCGTGGGCTTCTATGAGAAGGAAGTCGCAGCAGTCCAGCACTGCAAACAAGAAGCGGAAAAAACCAAGAACCAGTCGATTCAGTACGTCGACCCGCAGAAACTCAAGCTGGACGGGTATGCTCTCCAATCACCTGCTGCAGTTTTACAAGCAAAATCGTCTGCTATGTTGAAGAAGGTACTGTGGAAGAATGCGGCAACAGTGCTGGTCCAAGAATCAGATGCACTCGATTTCTTCAAACTCCCCCAAGTCTCCCGAGTCACAGCGAAGAAGTGGAGTCCGTGGCAAGATTCGGTCGCGGAAATATCAAGCTACGACACGGTGAATTCTACTGCTGATCTGCATAGGTTGCAGCAACTGCTAATGCCGCCGAGATTGACACGTCAAGACGAAAAGGGACCAGATGACGCGCTGCTACGAGTGGTTGATTCCGGGAAGCAGATGCTCCAAAAGATACGATCGTCGCCCAGTTCCGTACCACCATGCCCGTTGACTAGCATCATGCTAAACACCCCGACATTGTGGAGTCAAGGATCCTTAGAGCTGAATGAATATGGGCAATTCGACGAAGTATTCGAGTGGGTGCAACTTCCAAGCGAAAGCAACAAGGAGCCCGAGGATGAATCAAGCAAAGTTGATGCGACTGACTGCTTGGAGAGGGATGATGCAGCACAGAGTCCAAGCAAACAAGTTCTTGAGTCCAATAGAACAAGAGAAGCTGCGTCAGAAGCTGCGATGATCAAAGTGGATGCCTCAGTTGTCGCTGAAGCACCGCGCGAGTGTCCTACGATGACGTTCGTGATGCCTGATGTCGGACCTGCAACGACGGAAGATCTAGTTGCAGGGTTCTTAGGAGTAACATCCAATCCATTCGCCACAGACAAGCGACAAACTGAATCGGTCGTTGAAATCCCAAGCGCTGTCGAAGAAGCTGATACAGATCCTCAAAGCAGGTTGCCCACTGAGCACTTGGCCAGACCTGTGCTATGGGACCTTGCCCGAAAGAAGGTTATCCGGGTCAACCCGAACTCCATCAAGTGCGCTCTCGAAGCTCTTTCGTTGGAGCTTCTAGAGTCGATCGTCTACCAGCAGCAGGCAACAGTGAAAAAGATCAGCGCGAATCCGTCTGCATTTTCCCACGAAGCGATTTTTGACGCATGTGCAAGTTTCCGGCAAATCACCTGGCTTCACACGCTCAGGTATTTCTCGATGCCATACACTCGGTAGTTCTTTTGAAAGGCAGCTCGCCTGACAGTTTACAGGATGATATCTCTTTGCGGCCGAGAGCGTCTTCAATCAGGAAATGCTCAGCTTCATTTCGTGACGCAAGTTATCACGGCCACCAACTACAAGTCAGCATTAGGACCGTCGTACTGGAGAGATCTCAACAGACTCTACACAAATCTTGGCGGAGGGGCAACAGATCTCGGAAACGTAGAGGATCACGATTCGATCGACCAAAAGGGATACAGTGAGGACGAGTATGCTGCCACGAAGGAGCCGCCGCAAAAGAAGCCAAAACTGCTGATAGATGAAGAAGACAAGCCTCCTGTCCGAGTGATCTGCTCTTCCCGATTCTTATCGCATGCAAGTATTTCGCGAAACGTGCTCGAAATGATGGTGTGTGAAATGATTGATCAATTTTGATGGAATGCAGGACGGGATACTGGACGAGTTGTCAACTGAGTTTGCTGTATCAGTGATCGAAAGAGACCTACAAACTCCAATCGACTTGATTGTCGACGAGCGAAACGGGATATGCGTTCTCTGCACATCGCTCTTCAATGGTCAGTGTTATGGCCGTGGCAACGATGCTTCAACATATGAGAAGTATTCTGACCAACAATTCCTCTTGCAGACGCAAGCTCAATGAAGTCACTTACATACAAGCTAGCGACAGCGCAAATCCAGTTCCAGTATTTATGGATCATTATAGGTATGCTGGCAAACGCATCCAGATGGCCCGCCGACATGAGCATGTCGCTGACATGATTGCTCTGTAGCTGAAGATTCGCAAGTGTCTCCAGCAATTGAGGACAACCTTCAAGCGTTTTTTGCTGCACTCGTGCACTTTCGCGTGGAAGTCCGGACATTCACGAGGTACGTCCCTGGTCTATTTACTTCTTTTGCCTCATTGGCGTGGCTAACGCCAGCCTTGAGAACAGCGCTTCAGACGAAGAAACAAGTCGCCAGATCAGAATTATTATCGATAGCTGCGCGCAGTCCGCGCTGGATGATCATCGCACGCTGCCTCGCAT
This sequence comes from Globisporangium cylindrosporum, assembly GCA_038050675.1. NCBI lineage: Eukaryota > Oomycota > Peronosporomycetes > Pythiales > Pythiaceae > Globisporangium > Globisporangium cylindrosporum. Next base: position 76,487 of record JALBZD010000001.1, on the reverse strand, counting down.
GTGGTTTGAGCGACCGTTCCTCTTGGAAGAAGAATCCCAGCTGGAGCGATTTTTGGCATCTACCCAGATCATCACGCCATACGCTGCGCAGTCTCTGCTGCATAAAATTTCGATTGAAGATCTGTTCAACAACAGGTATTTCGAAGTACTACATAGCTCCATTCGTGAGTTATAGCCTCGTCTTACGTGTTTTATCGTGATCACAACAACAGCTTGGAGCATTTGCAGCAACTGGTTCAAGACTCGGTTTCCAAAGACCAACTTCAATTGTTGTGGAGGTGAGCAGCAAGTGTTGCCATTGCCTCATGCTTGAGCCTATTATCCGGCAAGAATCTGACCATGTACCTGCTTTAAACAGCATGATGCAGCAAAATCACGGGATACAGCAACAAGCGTTTGACGGCTTCATCAACCATTAATTGCCCAAGCTCTGTTCTTATGCTATCAAAATTGGAAAAATTACCGGTGGTTCCGTGCTTTCATCTCCTGAATAGCTTGGAATCGGCCAGTGTAGTATCCGGATTGATACCAAGCTAAGAGGAGATTCGACAGCCCGTCATCACTCGCCCCCGGCATGGCATTGACTCCAGGTACACTCGGGAATGGCGGCATTGGCATGGAGGGCGGCATTTGTGGCTGAAAATGCTGAGATGGGCGTGATGGGTACCCTGGAGCTTGCTGAACACCATATCCATATCCTGTAGGGTATTGAGATGGAGAGGGCTGATGTGCTGCTGTTTGGAACTGAGCTTGAAGGCTCGCGTACGCTTGCGCATAGGCGAGTTGATAGATGTCGTTTTGAGAACCATGCTCTGACGCACTTGGTATCGCATATCCGTTTGCTTGAGACTGTGGCTGCGACTGAGCTGCAAAGCTCTGCTGGTAGCCACTGGGGTTCGTCGGAGTGTAGCCATACCCTGGTGACGCGGCAGCTGCTGGCGTGGTCGAGGATGCGGTATCCTCCTCGTCAACTGGCACGCGTCCGAGCTGCTTTCTGGCGCTGTGAGAGCTCTTTGCCTTCTGGACCCTGGTCGTCAAGTTGAATATGAATGAGTAACAAACGAAGTGTCCAAGTCAAAACAAAGAACCCGCATTCTGATCGAGTACACATGGTGCACATTGGCTTGGGCAAAACAACCCGTACTTGGTCGAAGCTCTTGATCGCTGTCTCTGGTCGTTCAATGCATCTTCAAATGCCTGTGCCAGTTGGTAATACATAAATGCAAGTGTCAGATCAGTGCGCTGGGCATCGACGAACTTCATAGCGGCGTTTGTGCATGTCGTTCGATGTACCCTCACAATCGCCATGTCATCCCATTGCTCATCTGCTTCGCTCACAGCGTCGCGTTCATCCTCGCTGCTGCTCTAAAACAGATCACAAACAGCGTCAGTCAACCCCACACACAAGCCTGTGCCACGCTGCACTTGAATTACAGCGAGCACTCGCAGCTCGACGCACACAAGCGCAAGTGCAAGTGCGGCACACACGTTCATTCAACGCACCATTGTCCACGAATTTGGAGCTCTGTTTGCTTTTGGCAGTAGATCTGCAAATCCTGCATCAATTTTGCCCAACACAATCCTCTACAATTCAATACGCACTATCTATCTATTTGTAGAGGAAAGTAGGCATCGTCCAATGTCCACTAGGCGACAGACAGACAGTTGAGCTGACACCAGCTGAACAATGGCCTCACGTCCCATCGAGTGCCTTGGTCACGATATCGCTCGCCATTGCGCGCGGTTGCGATATGTATCGCTCTCGACGAACCCCAATCCGATACCACGAAGCCACGGCAACCATTCGATGAGGGTCAGGCTCGACTGGGGCAGTGCTGGGTGCTGGTAAGTAGGAAAAGAGCACCAGGAGGGCAGAGACCACGGTCATTGTTACAGGGTTCGTTCGTGAATCAATCAATGCGGAGAAGTGAGAGCGCAGATATCGCGGTTGAGTCTACATTCTTGTGCGACTGTTCCCCTATGTGTGTGCCTGCAGTTTGCATCTACATAATGCGCCATGAAGCGCAAAGATCCCAAAAGCCAAACGAACATGAAAGAAGAGAAAAAGAAAACTGTACGTCACTGCGGATCCGCATTTTCGTCATCTGTCTGTTTGTCTACCTGCTGCTCATGTGCGCTCTTGCTGCATGGTTGAGCATCTAAGACGACTTGTTCAGGCGGTGCACGATGAACGCGCTCGAGTCAATGTACGCGAGCGTGACGTTCTTGATGCAGTCCACTTCCTTGGACGACAGCTCCGAGTCGGGCTTGCTGGCGCTGCATTTGTCCCACGCGATAGCCGTGATCTTGGAGATCGCCTGCTGGATCAGCGCGCGCTGCTGCTCCTCCACAAGCAGGTTTTGCATGTCCGAGGCGCCGAAGGAGCCCGCTGGCGCTGGCGCCGACTCAAACGACGACGGCGCTGGGGAGCTGTAGTCGTACGACGGCTCGTCGTACGAGCCGTACGACTGCGTCTCTGGCTCTGGCGCCTTGCTCTTTCCGAATCCGAAGAACGACATAATGCTGTTGCTGTTGTTGTTGTTGTTGTTGCTGTACTGCGAAGGTGGTGGCAAGTCGATCGATTGATCGATCGCTTTGCTGCTTGTTGCTGGAGCTCTTTCTGGGAATGACAAGAACCATGGGCGCTTCTGGGCCAAAGGCATGCTGGTCAAAAAGGCTTACACAAAACAAACGTCCCTTAATTTTCAAAATATCCACACATGTTTATTATTCTTCATAAATATATGATTTGAAGATATTTATTTCGTAAACAGCATTATTTGATCAGTATTTACGTAACTAGCACAAGTTGCCGCAAACATTCCGTAGGCTTGCAAGAAGCGTGCTCACTTTCCCATCGCCAAGCCAAGCGCCGTGCTTGGTTGCGCGCTATGCATGTGCGCTATGCATGTGCGCTATGCGTGTGTCCGCGGTGTACAAAGCAGCAGGGTTGCCTAACTGGCGATGCGAATGTACAAGCGCCGTTGATCAGACGCAATGTGGGCATGCGTCCCTTGACGATTGCAGTGAAACGCCGCTGTCTCAGTGGGTCTGTTTTTGGGAAACCATCAAATCGAAGTTGACGTGAAAGACTCAAAGCTCGTCGGGTTCTTAATCGGCTGTATCTTCCTTCATTGATCGACTTCAGCGCGACGCTGATGCGCTCGGCTCACGTGAGCAGTGAAGGGCTCTCACTACCAGCGACAGCAACAGTTTCATCACCAACGCGATGTCGGTCACCGCTCAACAAGCCGCCGCCGCGACGGATTGAGCTGGCGCCGTTGGCAACTGCAAGCACTCCCTATGGGAGCAATAATCTGGCTGAGTCTTCCTCAAGCAACAATGGCAATCTCGATTTGCCATCACCCAAAGAGCTGCGCACCGAGAGCCTGCGGTACCTATACTCTACGTGCAGTCTGAAGAGCACCTCGCGTTCGCCCAAGAAAGTGTACCCACGGCTTCAAACGATCGCGCAACTTGCGGAAACCCACGTGAGCTCCATGCACAATGGCGAGTTTGTCTTCAGAAGTGTTGATCGGTGGCGAGAGTTTGAAAACCACACAAGCAACCAGCGGGGTAGTAAAGAAGAGAGCAGCAGCAGCAGCAGCAGGTGTCAATCAGAGCAGATGTCGGACGACGCGCGGCGAGCGTTTATGATCGCGAGAGAAACCGGTGCAATTGTGATACAGTCAGCATGGAGACGATTCGTTGCTGTTTCAATTCGAGAAAGGCTCGTAAACGCCACCTGGAAGCGTCAAATGGATGTCGCGGCGTGGATTTCGACGCAGTATGAGTTGTTCCAGACCAGACTGCAGCAACTTGAAGACCACAGGTTACAGCGCAGATCATCAAATGTATCAACACCAAGCCAATCTTTGCTTGGGGCGTTTTACCACCTTCCAGCGACGCTGCTGACAATGTGGCTCTGTTTCATGTGCGCAAAAGCGAATGGGCACTTCCTTCGCCGGTCTCCAGTTGTTCTCCAGACGATCGACATTCCCGTGCGAAGAACGTTCAAGGTGGTGACACGACTCTGGCGCAAAGTGTCGATGCTCGCTGCGCTTTCAGTCCAGTGCTGTTTTCGGTCATTTCTCGCTCGGAAGATGTTTCGACGTATCCACGCCGAGTTCCTGCGTCATCGCGCTACTCTTCGGCTGCAGTGCTTCTTCCGCGTGTGCTTGGCGAGGAAAGTGGCGTTGCGACTGCGCCGGCGCCATGCTTCCATCTGTATCCAGTATTGCTGGCGGTGCTATCGAGCTCGAGCTTGCGCCCACCATCAAAGAATTCTGTACGTTTCTCGGAAGTTCTGGTATGTGGTGTGCGCTGAAGCCGTCGGTCGCGCTGCCCAGGCAATCTTTGAGCTTGCTGCAAGCAACATTCAGCGGGTGTACCGTGGACAGAAAGCACGGAGTCGAGTTCGATGGCTTACCAGTATCAAAGAGCAGAAGAACTGGCTCAAGAACCCCAGCAAAGGCTATATGCTGTTTACCGAACAGCGGTACAACCACGCCGCCCTGAACCTCGAATATTGTTTACGGCAGGGTTTTGTTCAAGACCTTCAGTTGAGTGCGATCGCCGAAAACGAAGTTGCTCTAAACGGCAACAGCGGAATCGTCAATCGCCAGAACCTGGTTAGCGGCTCAAGGATGTCATTCAGCTTCAGTTCAGCGCCGACGCAACTCAGCCGTCCCGGCTGGCTTCAGAACTACGACAGCGCTAAAGTAGACGAGTCAGACACTCTTAAGTGCCTCAAGTTCTGGCTCACATACGCTTTTAGCCACTTCCAAGTGTACGAAGCTGCTGGCCGCCATAGCAATCTTGAGCAATCGCGACTGGGATGGGAGAGCTTTCTATCAGTTTGCGAGAACTTCGTAGCAGGAGACAAAGTCTTTAAAAATCTGCGATTCCAGGTGCGATTCTATTTGCTACTTTGCATCTTTTGGGTTGGGGGAGCAAACGAGAGACGGAAGGCTTTGGAGTTGAGTCATTTGCTGCTCCACGAAATCGACACCGTCGAGAGTACTGTGATATACGAGGACGAGCAGCCCCATCAGCACTCCATTCGAGACATTCAAGCTCAGTTGCTGATGACGAGCAGTATGATTCACTTTGAGCTGAAGCAGTACGTACAATGCTGTCAGCGATTGGAGCAGTTGCTGGCTTTCCTTCCGCATCCAAGGTATTCAGAGCTAGAGGTACGATTTGTATTGGGACTCGTACTTTGCAAGCAGCTTGGTGAAAGTGGAGCCAAGCCTCAACTGAGACCAGACGCGACGAAGACGGTTGTTGAAGAGAAAATCCACGAGAACTTCACGAGATGCTACCAGATCATCGAGCTGTGGCCATCTGTTGGGTATTTTCACGGTCAGCTAACCAGTGAAGAAGCGAAACAGAAACTGGCATCTTCTCCAGTCGGGTCGTTCTTACTTCACACTTCGGCAGTGAAAGCTGGCAGTGATGCGGTGGTGAAAGATGGTACAGACCCTATTGCAACTGCGAATGGGACAACAAGGCAAGACCTGTACCTCAAGGTGAAGCTCAGCGATCGCCCGCATCGAATTACGTCGATGCGAATCAAAGCTGACGACGCCGGCTTGTATTTCACAAAGAAGATACCAAAGAGCAAGTACTCGAGCGTCCACAAATTCGTCGCGTGTCTCCCGGAAGCAGCCGGCGTTATCATGGGGAATGGCATTCGGAAGAAGCTTTTTAAAGACGCGCTGAGGAAGAAGCTAGAGCGCGGTTATGCTGGTTCCGTCTCTGAAAGGAGTGGAATTCGGCACAAAATGCTATCGTGGAAAGACTGGAAGCGACAGGTCAAAGAAGAGTGCAAATTTCCAAAGTCTAACGCGGTGAGAAGAAATGAATCGTGGGCAGCAGTGTGCCTCGAAATCGCGAGAGCGCTAGAATGCAGTCAGTCGTGGGTCTTCAGCGAGTTCGTCGCAAAAGAAGCGATGCTGTGCTCGAAAGATCGGTATGTTCGAGCGAGTGCCAATTTTATCGCTGCGAGATGTGCCTTTCATCTGCACAGCTATCCTGAAAGCAAGTCGTTTATGCAGCATGCAGAACTATCGAGTGCGAATGGCGGATGCGCAACGGATTGGAGATGCAACTTGCGTGCGGTTAATCGCGCGCTGTCGCAGAATGTGACGATTTCCAGGCAGGAGACATTTGATTCACAACTTCAGCGCGTTCAAAAACTGGAGCGGATGTGCCTGAAAGCGTGGCGGCGCGATAGCTTGTCGGTTACCTTGCGAGGCGATCCGTTCTCTGAGGCACTGCTTCTTCAGCGCATTCACATTGAAATGTATTCGGCGTGTGCTGATACTTTCTTCCTGCGCAGTTTGCTCAAGGCTCACATTCGTGCATATCTTGCCAGTGGGACGCTGTTTGAAAAGGCACACTTGGAGTACGCAATCCAATGTGTGGCTCAGCTCTTTGAGCTCTTTCGCGAGCATCATGGGAACGACGGACGCGCATATAAAAGTCAGATTAACTCACTGGAGATGCTGTTGAGTCATCCAGTGAGCGCCACCAGAAGCCATTTACGAGGTTTCTCAGTCGACCACTTGCTGCTATTGTGGCATCGCATACCGTTTGCAGTCTGCTTCGAGCTCTCTGAAGCTTTGTATCGCTCTTCAGGAGCATTCTCCGGTGACGGTGACAACGATCCAGTTGGCAGCCGAGTCATCGACATGTACGAGAGTCTCTATGGTCGTTTACGCGGCTCCAAGCCCCAGACGAACTCGTACACTGCCTTTGAAGAGCTGATCTTGGTTCGTTTGGCGTTCTTGTACGCTCAGAAATCGACAGTTGAGGGAACTTCAGCTCGATATCTGCGGTCGGCAGTTAAATTGGTGGACGAGCTATTGTCGCAGAGGAAGAGGCGAGAGAGGAAGAGTGCACACCAGAGAACGAAGAAGCCAAAGAAAATCAAGTGGCCGTACAAGCTGACACTACCAAACAGACTCTCGAGCGCAGAACTAGCGTTTACACGCGGGTTTCTCCTTGAAATGCTCGAAGAAATGAAGCAGATCCCGCGAGAGCAGCGCAAGAGTTGGCACGACTACAACGAGCTTCATACAGAGTTGATGGCAATCGTCATAGAGCAGAGCAAAGTGAATGGCAGCAAAGCGCAACCATTGCACAGAAACCAGCAACAACCGAGAGGGATTCGGCTTTTCGTTGGTGAAACCCAGGACGTGGTGATCAAGAACCTGCTTCACAGTAAACCGTTCGTCTCTATTCAGTGTGAGGGTAAAACAGTGCTCAGCCAAACGCAGCCCACCTGGATGAGCCTCTCACCAAGCTGGAACGAGTTTATCGAGTTTGAGCTCAAATCTTCGAAGTCGCGGTTGGTTGTGAGTCTTGTCGATCGGGTGAAGCGCACGTCGTCGCTCAGTGGCGGTGACCAAGTAATCGGAACTGTTCAGCTCTATGTGCAAGAGCTGATCAACAAGTCTGATGCGTATGCTGTCGGCAAGTTCTTTGATTTGAGTGTGCCAACAAGAAGTGATGATGATAGCTACACTCGTGAAGTCATCAAGACTCCAACGATCTTTCTGGGGTTCCAGGTCCTCTTCAAGCCACACGAGCCGAACGCGAAGCTGAAAAATGAAGTGCCTTCAAAGCGGATTTGTGGTAACTGGGAGCTTGGCGAGCTTCGAGCGAATCTGCACGGCGATCTCGAGACTTTTCTCAGGTCGCGCTGGATCTGGAGCTGGTTTGGGAGGTTATGGATGGGCGAGCAGGAATACTCGATCGCGAGCTGGTTCTTGCACAAGGCTGTTAGGATAGCTGAGGCGTCCTTTCAAGTCCTCAGCAACAACAACAACAACAGACAGCGGCAGCAACAAAACGCACAGGATCGGGAGATTATCCTGTATGCTCAGGACTTGGTCACACTCGTCGCTTGCTACAAGGCAACAATGTTGAGAGAGCATTGGGTGTACTATGCAGCTCCGCTGCTTGAGAGCGCAGAAGTGATGCTGCAGAACGCGATATACGCTGGTATGATTGGCGCAAGCGACCATGGTGTTCAGAAGCTGGTTGACAGCATCGACGCCAGCAAACAAGAAGCAGGAAGCATTTTTGACTCAGGTCCACTCGTGAAAGCGCTGGCTCGGAACACCCCTGCGTCGTCAGACTGGGTGAAAATTCCAGTAGACACTGAGTTTATTTCATCCAATGATGCCGCCGCGTATTTCTTCAACCTGGACACTGGGGAGCACTTTGTACCGCACTCTGACGCGTTGGAGCCGCTTGAGTATGAGGACAAAGAGTTTCTCAAGAGGTGCAACTTTGAAGCAGTGGGGCAGAAACCACATCGCATCGTAATCATGAGCCAGGAGATGAAAGCGCGTGTGTTGTTGCATCGTCACGACATGTTGCAGCGCAAATCGCACGATCCGTGCCGCTACACGGCAGTGTTCAATGAGCGCCGACAAGAAATGCAATTCTTCAGCGCGAGACTCTCAAAAGAAACTAGTAATACCGCCACCTCCAAGTCCAGATTCAACCACCGCCAGCAACCTGCGACCTACGTGATGGTCGCAGACGAGTACATGCTCTACCACGTACTCTTGGTTCAGGACGCTTTCCGGAAGTACCGCCTGCGGAAGCAACGAGGTCGGAAGTTTCGAGGGATCGCCAAGTGCGCTCGCTGGTTCGCAAAGGAGCTGCTGGCAGCACGTAAGCGGATCCAGCTGCGTGCCGAGACCAAACGCAAGCAGATTCTCAACTGTCTTCATATCATTGTCGAGAGAGCGCGGCATCTACACGCTGGCGACCTGTTCACAAGCGATCCGTTTGTAATCGTAACGGTCTTTGATGTGGACGACAACGAGATCGCAAAGGGCAAGACAAGTGTGCGGCACAACACCCTGAACCCAAAGTGGAACGAGGAGTTCGAGTTCCAATTCGAGTGGCAAGAGTTTGTCGGCAAAGCGCTTGAAGACTCGCTGCTGGAGGGATTTGATGCAGTATGCGATCCAAGTCAGCAACACAAAGATGTTGGCACCCTGAAGTTTGAGGTGTGTGATTATGATATCGTTGCGCTAAAGAAGGATAAAAGGGAGTCAAATAGTAGCGGCGGCTCGGATGATGATGAAAGTGGTGTTGGAACCGGTCTTGTGGATAGCGCCGTCGAAAAGAAGCTGGAGAAAGGAGACCTCCTGGGCCAAGCAAGCATTCCAATCGAGTCTCTCGACCACGGAGACCTCGTCTCCACAGTGTTGACGCTTAGCCGCGCTGTTGAAAGATATGGCAGTGGTGAAGCGGTCGAGCTAGCGAAGGGAACGCTGAGCGTTTCGGTCCAATGGATGCATTCGGCAGAATTCGACGTCAGTGAGCCTCGCAAACTGTCACTGGATGCGAAAAATTGTGTCGAAGCGAAGAAAAAGCCACTTCTCAAGCAAAACCTCCCTGGAGAACTTATCCACGACCTTCGGGGCATTCGTATGCTGTTTGAGAAGACACTGGAGGTACTACTTGACTTAGGAAGCTCGACACTCGATCCATTGCAGCGCTTGAACAAACGGATGCTGGACGCGCAGGCGGTGGGGAGGACAGCAGAGGAGGCGAAAGTGGTGGAGCAGCGCATGTTCGCGCTGATCAAGACGCAGCTCATCCCAAAGATGAAGAGCGTGGACGGCCACGTACCTCTCTGCAGCGAACTGATCCAACGGTTTGTTCAGAACAGTGCCCTTGTTGAGCTGATTCAAGAATACATCGACAGCCAAGAGTCAGAGAAGTACCAAGAGCTCACAGAGATCAAGGACTCAATTTTGGATGAGATCTCGAAAGCGGTGCAAGAGCTCCAGGTATTACCCACGCAGTCCGAGACGTCTGGCGCTGCGAGTGACTGCAGTCAAGATCTCAAGAAGGTCGGCATCTGCTTTGAAACCGCGTTCCGCCGTCGACAGATTATGAAGACTTGGAGCCATCATCTCGACAGGACTCTGACGACATTCTTCATTCTCGAGAAAGAGGAGCTGTTGTTGACGCCGCTGAACTCCGCTGTTGATGACCTCTACTCAAAGATGGAAGCTCAGACAAGCAGTCTGAGCACTGCAGTAGTATCTACTGCCGCACTTGGTTCTCCTGCGGGAGTCCAAGCGCCGCAGTCACCGGTCAAAGGACCAGCCAAGTCAGCGGCATCGGCGGAAAAGCGTCTCGAGCGCATTCAGAAGGAGAAACGGAAGAAGCAGCGTGGTAGGTAATAGGAACGAACAAAGGTGATATTTAATCGCTGGTGCTGCTTAGTATTGCAAAGCAACGAGTGGGCAAACGCAACCAAAAGACTTGCTTTGCTGAATCGTTCGCTATTATTTGTTCCATTACCTCTTGTTCTTTTACAGGTGTGCGCACGCGCAATATCCGGGAAGCACTGTGGTCTCTATGGCCCCGCGCATCGCTGCTTGATGTGCTTGCGCAGTGCGCTGGAGAAATCGTCGAGCTCTTTATAGGAAGGAAAGTAGTTGACATCGATCACGTAGAGCTCCTGCGTGGCGTCCGAGACGATCACGTCAAAGCCAAAGAGCGTCAGGCTCAGCTCTTCGCGGATACGCTCGCCAATGACGCGGACAGCAGCAAAGACCTCACTCTGGCTGCGAATTGTCACGGCAGCGCTGGTGTCTTCAGCAGATGCACCAGAAGCGCTGGTGCTGGTACTCACTGCGGTCTCTGGATGGAAATCCTCGCTCGTTGGGTATTGCTTCTGTGTGTTGAAGTGAACCTGCGCAGCGCCGGCGTTAAGGTTCGGGAGTGAGCGACGCTCTGCGACGTTGATGAGGTCGCCGAGCACGTAGCCCTTGAAGAGTCTGCTCGAGTGGTTGATGAATTCCTGGTAGAGCGTTGGGTATTCCACGTATACGAGATCCGAGCGCTGAGTGATGACGCTCATCAAGTGCGACCGGTCCGTCGCTGTAACAATCAACATACACAATATTAGTAAGCGCGCTGGTTTTCCGATGCATAAACAGTCAAAGCTCGGATGTTCAACACGTACCGCAGGCTTCGACCGACTTGCAGATCAGCGGCAGTTTGGTCTCTCCCGAGTCCACTGCGCTGCATAGCGCATCAAACTGCTCGCGCGAGCGGATCACGTGGAACTTTGGCACGCTGAATGCGACGTGCTGCTGGTCCTTCCCAGCGACCTTTTTCTCACTCATATTCTCCTGCTGCAATCGCACGAGCATCTCGCAGGCTTCGTGACGGTCTGTGAGCAGCTGCACGCTCGCGATCGGGTCGATGACCTTCATGCTCGGGTTCTGCGTCACGTACTCGTGCATGAGCGCGAGTCGCTGCGACGCGTCCGGGTCGCCCAGTCGCGCAAACACCATTTCATGCGCGAGCTTGTGCAGCACGGCGTCGAGCTTGCCATATTTGTGTGCGATGCTCTGTGCGCTCGTGACGCTCGCGTCGTAGAGGTCGATGAGCACGAAGCGCACGCCATCCTTCACCTCATGCAGCAGGTCACGCAGGTGCTCGATTTTCTTCGCGGGGAAGATCACGCCCACCGCCAGGTCGTCCGTCGCCATCGTGCTTGAGCTTGTCTTGGTGTTGGTGCTGATGATACGAGAGTGAGTGAAATGTGGGCTGTTCAGGCTTAGGTCACTCAAGTGGGTGCGTCATTAATAATAGCCCCCCTTCTCTCCCCCAAAATGGATTTTGATGGACGTAGAAGCTACACTGTGTGTCTCTAAATAGAAGACTATCTATTTAGAGTGATCTGATTGGCTAAAATAAGTATTTGATGTGGGACACGTAGAAATAAATGGGAGCGGCTCACACGTCGCAGATTCTACGATGATGGCTTCTTGGAAATGGACACCATTGAGAGACAAGGAAGGCAATAATGGGGTGGATATGTCCATGCAATGAATGGGTTACAATGTCGCTCTGTAGTTGGGTTGGGTATAGATAATAGGTCTAGTACTACAGCAGAGCCGAGCTACCCATTGGTTTATGTGATGTACGGTAACATCGCTTAGGAAGCCAGGAACTTCTTGGTGTAGTCGTCGGCGTCGATGATCTCGAAGCGGTGCGAGTTGAACGCCAGTTCGACGCCGACCATGAAATGGTTGAGCGAGAAGTGCACACCATCGTTGTTCTTGTAGCGGCCGCGCTCGAGGAACTTGCCGTTCACGACGCCCGAGTTGCGCTGCTCGGGTTCGTAGATCGAGATCGTGTCGTCCGTGAGGAAGAACGTGATGATGAAGCGGCGCTGCTGTTGTTCCTTGCGGCTCGAGATCATCTTTGCCGAGAAGCGCAGCAGCATGCGATCGAAATCGGCCATCTTCTTGAAATCTTTACGAGGCGGCTTGGGGCAGAGCGAATTACACGAGCCCAAGGAATCTTCCTCTGTGCCATAGCCATTGTACGCCGGTGGGTCGGGCTTCTTGAACACTGTCTTCTCCAGCACAGTGGTCATTGGCGGCGCTAGGTCACGCCCCCACGCCATCTTGTAGTAATCGCGAGTGTATGGATCCGCATCGACGATCTTCATGCTCTTGCCAAAGACCTTCAGCACCGCGCCGACAAAGAGGTCTTCTTCGTTGTAGTAGCTGCCACGATCCGTGGGCTCCTCGACGCCGTGGTCTTGCTCGTCCGTCAAACTCCCTTTCCAATTCTTGAGCAGTCTGCACCGGCGCAGCAGCTTTGGGAACGGGTCGCGCCCCGAGTTGGCCTTCTGCATTTCCTTGAACTCGATCGTATCGTCTTCAAGGAAATAGTCAAGCACGTATGTCATGAGGTCGCCATAGAGCTGGTCGCGCACGTCGTACTCGCAGTGGAACGAGAGCACTTTGCGGTTGTTGGCGAGGAACTTGCGCTTCTTCTCACTCTGCAAGCTCGAGCGGTTCGGGTTTCCCAGTGACGCTTCCATGTACGTCTTGAGTGGATACCGCACTTTGCCGTAGAAATGCTCGTGGTCGCCGCCACACATGCGCGTGATCTGCTCGCGCGTGAGCGTGTACTCGTCCTTGGGCAAGTCGATGGTGCGTCCGACGTCGAGCCCTAGGTTCGCATAGTGGTCGCGCGTAAACTGATCGCAGTCGTACAGCTTGAACGAGCGGCCGAAGATCGACAGGTCCATGCCGATGTGCAGGTCCTTTGACGAGTACAGTGACCCGTCGGGCTTGTTGAGCCGGCAGCGCTTGAGGAACGTGCCCTGCGGGATGCCACTGTTCTGCACGCGTGGCTCGATGATCTCGAACGTCTCGTCGTGCAGATACAATAAGATCGTGTTCTTGCGCAGCCGCACAATCTCTAAGTTGCTCTCATCGACGCCCTCAATATAGAAGCTCTGGAAGCGTAGCACCTGACAACAGAGAATTGACATACTGTTATCAGCATCGAAGAGTTCATAACAGGTCCAAAAATGTAGCCATTTCGTGGTCATAAAAAGTACCTTGGTGACGTTCTGCGGGGCGAACTTGCTCTCCTGGAGCAGCGCGTCGAGCTTGCCGCCGATATCGCTCGCGGTCGTGTCAAACGCCCGGCTGTCCGGAAGATCGTTCCGCGTCGTGAGCTGGTTGAGCTGGCTCAGCGTGCTGTCGATGCGCAGGTGACTCTCCACGAGCTTGAACCGCTGCGGCTTGAGGTGCGACTTGAGGCGCGGGTCGTAGTTGGTCGCGCCGAGCAGCGTGTTCTTCGGCGCGTACGACGACGCCATCGTTGCTTGGCGTTAGTAAGGCTCTCTTTTTGTTCCAAGGGCTGAAGGCTGAGAGCTGAGAGCTTGAGGAAGATGGTGTCCGGGGGTGCACTTGATGGAGCTTTTCGTTTCTGCAGTACTCACGGGCAGCGCGTATGTGTGTGCGAGAGAGAGCCAAGAATGAGTGATGCATGTCATTCATTTGTTCCTAATTTTAGCTGTTGTCGCTGCTCAGAACCGCCACTAAATACAGACACGCACTCGCCAAGTATAGCTAGTTATTCATAGGATCAGCATAGCATATGGCAAGAAAGCTATTGATAGTCCGTGAGCACGAGCTAAGGGGACAGAAACCAAATGTGATGAATGAGAACCAAAGCCGCCACCGAATGCAAAGTCCAAAGGATACGCTATGTATGCATTGATTGAGAAATGATCCAAAACATCCAAAGCCTCACTCATGAAGGAAGGAAGGAATACAGCACAGTAGCGACAGCGGTCTGACACTACAGACTGCAACCTTCTAAACGCGTTGTGAGCGTGTTCAAGGCAAGACGAGAAGAGATGATGATGAGCTAGCTGGCGACCAGACGAGCTGACGAGCGAGCTGCTGTTGCTGCTGGACGCTTACGCGGCCTTGGCGAGCGCCTCTTCCTCCGTCAAGTGGCTTGGGCGGATCGAGTTCTTGATGCCGAGGCATTCCAAGGCAATGTGGGCGGCCTTCTGGCCCGAGATCATCATGGCGCCGAAAGTTGGTCCCTGTCGAATCAAGCCAAAGCAAGGCACACACATACACACACATTAGAACACCATTCACAGCACACAATAGAGTCGGTAGCAAGCTCAACGTACCATGCGAGGAGCACCCTCGAGCTCGGCAACTTCCATGCCGCAGACAATCATGCCAGGCACGATCTCCTTGGTGCCGTTGACGATCGCGTCTTCAGCGGCGGCCATGTCCAAGCAGCCCATGCCCGGAACGTGGTTGACCATGCCGATGTTTTGGAGACGCTTGACGCCCGAGGCACCCATTGGACCGTCGTGGCCGCACGCACTGATCAGCACCTTACCCTCCATGACATTCGGGTCCATGCAGCTCTGGGTGCCGTGGTTCAACGTGACCAGGGTCCAGTTGGTTACGACACCACCGACGCGGCCGTTCTTGATGATCAGGTCTTCAATGGCGGTGGCGTTGAAGAGCTTGACGTTTGGGGCGCGCAGGAGCTTCGACATCACAGTCGACGTGAACAGCGCGGCGTGCTTGATCACGACGTGGTTCTCCGTGGTGTCGTACGGGATCTCGAGCTCGTCCAGGAACGCGTCGGCTGGCTTGCGTACAATCATCGACGAGAACAGTTGGCCGCCCAACCAGGCACCGCCACCGGGGGCGACACTCTGCTCGATCAGCGCGACGCGAACGTTCGGGTACTTGGACAGCTCGTACGCGGCGACGAGACCAGCCGAACCGGCACCGGCGATGATGACGTCCGAGTCCGCAAACTCGTACATGTCCTTGAAGTAGCGGGTGGTCATCTCGCGCGACACCTCGGCTTCCTTCACAGGACTGCGGGTCGAGCATTGAGAAAAACACACACGGTAAAAGACACACACACACACAACAAAATAATGGAGTCATTACTTCGTCTCTGCACTTGGAAAAATGGAATGCTCGAACGTACGCGAACGTGTAGTCGTCGAACGGAGTCTTGCGGGCGGCCGTCTCCTTCAACCACTCGTCCGAAGGAGCGTTGGCACTGCCGGCACGATGCAGGACAGCGCCAGGTCCGACAGTAGCGAACGAGCGCGCGCCGATTGGGGCGACACGGGAAGCGAGAGACTTGACGACAGCGTGCATGCTAGCTGGTTAGACTGCGTCGAATCGAATGTCGGAGCGCGAGTGCCACATAGACAGCAGAAGACAACGAGGAAATCCACAACGTCAACACAGCAGTCCCTACGCCGGTATGACCCGGATCAGGTTCATAGGGTATAATCTCAGCCGGTCAAAGAATGGAACTGGTCCATAATCGCCACGGCACCCCTCGCTGGAAGTATGTTAGTTTTGCCCAACACCACCAATAATACAGCCGACATACAGGCAAGCACGCAAGCATGCACAAAAGCACACACACATGTACACAGCACACGCGCATACACGCCAAGGCGACGGCGTCTACACTGCGCATCCACCATCTCTGATGCGCGTGTCGACACACGCCACCACACACAGCCGATCCTCCCTTCGCTGAGTGCGTGCATCTGCGTGCGTGCTCACGAAAACAATGGAAGGGTACGCTACCAATTCGAAGAGGAGCTGCGTGGGAGGGGTCTGGAGACTTGAGACTTGAGGCTTGCGGAAGAAATTCGCGAATGAGTAGCGCAGCAGGCAGGCGAACAGGAATTAATGAACGGAATGAACGGAATGAACGGAATGAACGATTCGCTAAACACGCTTCTGTGTGTGTGGCCAGCGTGCGGCGTGAATGGCCCACCGCTTTCTTTTTAAACGAGGAGAGCTGACGCTGACGTCGCGAGGTTTAAAAGATTTAACACCCGCTAACCTTCACGGCAGTTGAAGCAAATTGACGAGATCGAGTGAGTGTTTTTGTAGTCACGAAGCCGGCGCGGGTGTTGACGGACGTTAACGACCGAGGCAACACGGAATGCCGTTGACATTGAATGGACGAGTTCCCCGATGGGATGATGCTCGCACTCTGGCCGGTGATTGGAGGATCGCTCGTTAAATCCAAGCAGACACGCTGGTTTGATTGCTCACATCGAGTTCCAAATTGACGGATAAACACTACAATTTTGTATGCCTCCTTACAAAAGTCAAGACAACGAAAGTGTCGAAAAGTTGGCGTGTTCGAATCCTATCACCGTCAAGTGTCAAATCCTAAAATAACGCATCAGCTTAGGAATATGCGGCACAGGTCCCTGAAATAGCAGCGTAAAATACGCTGCTCGACCTCTTTCAGGACCGGAGATGGGTTCGAGCTGTTCAATTCAGGAGACTGGATCAGGTGTGTTAAGAGCGTGACGTGACTTCAGTTAAATAACACAAATATCAGTTAGAAAAAGCACTGACCGCCATCCAGCCATTCCTGTGATGATGGGTAACGAACGACTCACGTACCTGCTGTTGTAGTGTTTTGGATTCGAGTGCAAGTGCACGAGCAGCTCCAAGAACGGCAGCTACACAAAGAGATAGAGGAAATAAAACGAATGAATGGTCAGCAACGCAGACCGCAATGCTCATGGAAAGACATGGTCGCCGACACGCACGTACCTCCCAAAAGTACTGGAAGAACGCGTCATCGTGGGACTCAGGCGCCAGCTGCAGAATGCGCAAGCCGTACTTGAACTCTTCCGGCGCAAAGCACTGGTAGAGCACCGCAGCCGCGACGTGCGCGCCGACCTTGACGAGGCATTGACTCTGTTATCATGCATAAACACACATACACGACATCCCATTGAGCTAGCACTCTTTTTGCCCTGCTCACATAATATACAAACTCTCAGCATGCTGACGCTTACTTACCAGGCGCACGAGCGAGCTCTGGTCGATGATGTCAACGACTGACGTCATGTCGGAGAAGAAGTTCGTGGCAAGCGATGCGGCAACGAGATACCCTTTGAGTGCAGCTTGCGGGTCTGCCCACAACATCCACATCATTTGTTAACAACGAACGTACATCAGTAGCAAAGGCATCAGTCACTACGAAAGGACACCAAACACATACCTGACGTCGAGGACAGTTTCTGCTTCACGATTGGGTTCAACGAAATGTCCGCTCTGGAGCAGTGCCATCTTGGTTCACGCGAGCATCTCTTCATCAGGCAGTTGAGCCCGCTGCTGTGCAACGCTACGAGGTCCGCTTGGAAGCTCTTGATGAATGGCGCAGTCATGAAGTTCGCACTGATGCCTGCATCCGCCGACGACGACTCCTTCGATTCATCGTCTGCTGCCACAGCTTTCTTTTTCATCGTCTCGGGGGCGAACGCTTGCAAGAACGCCAAGTCTCCATACGGCGTCAGCTCAAACGAGATCCGGTAGTCGCAGATATTGCGCATGTACGCGCGGTGCAGGAGCCCCGCGGAGATGCACACCAGTGTCTCCAAGATCCACAGCGGCAAGTCAATCAGGAGTTGCAGCACTTCCGCTTCGTCTTCATCACATTGGGCTTCATTCGCATCAGAGACTGTTTCCAACACTTGTCGGCGCTTCAGCAGAATGTCTGCCACGAGTTTGTTGCTCGTCACAATCGAGAACTCTGGTTTCCCGTTCTCAACGTGTGCGCCTTCGAGCGAGCTGAAGTACTGCATGAGAGCACCGCACGCGATCGCAAACTCCAGCTGGTACGAGAGCAGTGACTTTTCCTTCGCGATTGTTTTCCAGTGCGCAAGCGCGTCCCAGCAGTTGTGTAGCATGCAAAACGCGATGAAGTTCTTCCACCTCCCACTCTTATCATCTTCGTCCAGTGTGGAGAGCGCCTTCGTGCTTTTAGCGTGCAAGGATCCAAACTCGTTGCGGATCAAGCCGATGAACGCGTCACGGTCACTCGTGCGCTCGAACACGAAGAGCCCATTTAAGTCGGAAGTGAATCGTAAATGTGCGCGCTGCTTGTCCACCGATGATCGCAAATGCAGTTCGCTCGCAAACTCATCCGTTAGCTCACTAAGAGGAGCTCCATTGCGCGCCGACTTGGCTCTTGGTAGATCACATCGTTCGAGCTGGGCTTCTGCTCCGTCCAGTGAAAGAACGCTCTGGAAATTCTGAACCAAACGGACAACAACTTGCTGCAGTCTCGCTTGCTTCCGCTTCTCCACATTGCCGTAGAGGAAGCTCGTCAGACGCAGCATGAACATAGCCAGCTCATTAAAGTGACCCGAATTTTGCGAACTGGAGGATCCCGAATTTCCTGGTTGCTGCTGCTGCTGCGGGAACGACGCCTGGTAGATTTCTTCTTGCAGCAAGCGGAAGATCCCGCAGACGCAAGCTTCGAGAGAGATCGAGTCATCGGCCTGCGCGAGCTGGAGCAGCAAGTTTCCAAGCGCAATGCGCTTGTAAAACAGGCGCAGCGTCGAGAGAGAAGTGTGGTTGTCATGGCGTCCAATCGTACCGCTCTGCGAACGCACCATCCGAAGCGCGCGTTGTTCAAGCGCAGAGCGATACCCTGGAGGCAGGCGATTCAGTTCGTACGCGACCATGTCGCTCTG
This sequence comes from Globisporangium cylindrosporum, assembly GCA_038050675.1. NCBI lineage: Eukaryota > Oomycota > Peronosporomycetes > Pythiales > Pythiaceae > Globisporangium > Globisporangium cylindrosporum. Next base: position 57,613 of record JALBZD010000001.1, on the reverse strand, counting down.
CAGAAGCTCAATCACTCGATCCCAGTCTTTGCTTTCCCAGGCAAGCTCCACCTGAGCCTTCGGAGACTTGGAGAGCGTGTCGCCCTCGACCATCGATCGCGACTCCAACACCGCTTCACACGCTGCGAGGTACCCTTCGAGCGACTCTTTCTCTTCCTGAGTCATACTGATTGTATCGCGATAGTCGTCTACAAGCTCGCCCGCGCGACTGAAGCACTCGTACGCCTTCTCGTACCCATTGAAGTTGAAGAAGTACACCCCGAGGTCGAAGAACGCATCCCACTGAGACTGCTTGGAGAGCTGCTGCTTGTCGTCGTCCATCAGAACAGCTTGAATGCTCTTTGCGATCTGGATGTGGTTTAGCATGAGGTCACTGAGCGCCGTCTGGAAGCCCGACATGAGCTCGTCCGCGTCGCTCCTCGTGCTGGACGTCAGGTATCCGTTCTGGGACTGACTCACCATCGCGCGCAGCGTCCATCGGTTGTGCAGCAAATGGGCTTCATACGGCTCGAGCGTGATGTCCTCTGTGAACTCGTTCCGAGGTTCCGAGGATTCCGCAAAGTCCACAATGCCGTCGACAAGCAGGCGCTGGAAGTGCAGCGGCAGCGCCTTTTCGATCGTCGACAGCGACAAGTGCATTTGAAGCGCGACCTATCCAGCACATAATCAATTCAACATAAAACCCATCAATAGACATTCATAAACCACACAAGGTTTGGCGCTTAGAAGCGAAGCATGGAACCAACCTGCGCGGCAACGAGGAGCAACGCCTTGTAGCGGTTGTTGCGCACGTTGCCTTCGTCCGCGACCAGCTGCGCTTGGTCAAGGAACTCGCGCACGAGCTCAATCGCTGAGGTCGCACCATGAGCTCCTTTCGCATTTTGCTGGCGGAGCGCACTCAGCTACACCACAAACGAATCAAAACAGGCGTCATTCAAATCAATGATCACAAACGACAGTGTCCTGCATTTTTGTGTGTACGCGCGTTCAACGTACGTGTTTCTGAAGCGCGTCCGGGTGCAGCAAGAACTCGAACCAGGCGTAGGAGGGCGCGGTGGGCGGGATCTCGATCAACGGCTGCTGAAAGATAGAGCGGTACACGCCGTCATCCTCTTCCTCGCGTGGGCTCGACGGCCCCGGTCGTGGCGATCCGGGCATGAGCGGCATCTTGCTTGCTTTGAATTCATCCAACTGGGGAGATTATCCGAGTATGGATCGTAATTATCCGGATCATAACAGTGCAAAATTGCACAACAAATATTTAAGAAATGGATTTACCTATTTTTGCCATTTCCGAAAGTATGGAAAGCTTGATTTTTATTACGTATATAAGCATGCAAAGCCTTCTTTTCTTACAATATAAACACTATTTTTGCTTTTTGCTTCCCAGCCTTGTGCCGCGCGCGCGCTCTTCTCACCACTGTCAATACAAACAGTCAAAGGAAAAGCGAGCGGGACGCGCGTTCAAGACCAAGCGAAGGCGCGTGTGGGTGCGTGCGGAGAGGAGAGCAAGAGCGAGAGAGAGAGAGAGAGCGAGGCTTTGCAGGTCTGTCTGGCTGACTGCCTGTTTTTCGCCTTCCGTATCACTACTCAGTGAGTCTGCGAGTGAGTGGCGCTACACTCTCTCGTAACGAGAAGCCACAGCAACCAAGGAAAAAGGGAACGGCGCGCTACGCGGCTCTTCCCATCGAACAAGGACATTTTCCCGCGCTTTCGTCACAGAGCGAGCGTGAGTGAGTGAGTGAGTGAGAGAGAGAAAGACGTAGATCGCGAGTGTGTGTGGGGGGGGAGAGGAAGCGAGAGCGACACGCGAAGAGGAAGAAGAAGAAGAAGAAAGAGACGATATGTCTGTGCGAAGCGGTGACGGGCGAGCGCCGACCCCGCCGCAGAAGAGGAGTCGGCTGGGGGATGCCACCATAAGCCACGCGGGGAGCGTTCCCGGCAGTAACAGCAGCAGCAGAGCAAACACCCCGGTGCATTTCTCGGAGAGTGCGCCAAAGAAGCCGAACCTGCGCGTGGATACGGAGAATCTGCATGACGAGCCAGCAGCCGCGAAGATCTTGGACAACGACGCTTTGCGCTGCATGACATGCGGACAAAACAGCGATGAAGCCGAGCTCATGAAGTGCCGCACTTGTACGAACATGTTCCATGCCAAGTGCGCGAACTTGCCTTCGGTGCCGGAAGAGGGCGATTTCTTTTGTCGATGGTCGTGCTTTGCGAGTTTCCACAAGCGGAAGGCGCTTGCACACAGAGGACTTACTGGCGATTTCTCGAAGCTGGCGGCACAGATTCAGCTAATGCTGCGCGACAGAGTGAAGCGATCTGGGCGAGACGGCGGTCAGTTGCAAGGTCGACAGCGAGTCCAACAACACTACACCAATACGAATGGGCACGATCGGCGCCCGCCACGCCTGGCTGAAGAGAACATCGATATTAATCAGATGGGTCGCGCTCCTGTCGATCCACATGGAAGATACTCTCGCCACGACGACCTGAATAGCGGCAGATTCATCCGGAAAGCGCGAAATGGTCGAAGCTCGTCGCGGTCGCCGACCCGAGACATCAATAGCTACGGAGGTCACCCGCATAACTCTCTCGCGTTGGCTGATGCGTCGAGCGCAATTCGAAGTAACCGAAGAAGTTCGAGTAGAGCAAACAACGAGTACCCAGATCCAAGCATTTCGATTTCTCCTGCTCCAGATGCTGCGAACTTCGCGCGCGATAAGATTAGCAATCCTGGATCAGGAAGAAATTCTGCGAGTCCGGGGTCGTTTACTCCAAGTCTCTCATCGGCTGGTGGATTCCTAGTCGACGGTTCGAGCAAGGTCGTGCGTTCAGTGGCGTCGCAGCCTGTGGGTATGCCAGCGCGTCAGCTGCCAGCCATCTTCAACCAACAAGGCGCTGGCGCATCAGGACAACTGCCTCCTCAGTCTCGCTTACCCACGCTTCACACGGTTGGGTCGAGACAAGAGCACGATGACATGAACATCCGATATGATCGATCGAAGGATTATGGTGACGGCATTGAAGCATCTAAAGTAGCACCCCATGCAAATTCACTCGATGGTGCGATTCGCGGAAGAAAGGTCGGTGTGCAGTCCAACCAAGCGAATGAGTTTTCGTCTTGTAGTGGACGTCCTGATCGATACTTTGGCCAAGGAAAGGGGTCGTCTTTTCGCGATCGAGCAGATCCGAGTGCGCCAGCAGCACCAAACGGCAAGTCAGCAGGATTCTCTTCAACTGGAGCTCCTGTGGTGTCAGTGAAAGAAGCAGATGTGCCATGGCTGAATCCAGCTGCGTTTCCTGTTGGGATTTATGATCGGTTCAAGTGTCACGCGGATGACCTCAACCGAGTCTTCCGCATCGACCTTACTCCTGCGTTTTCGGACAAGAGCAACCCCTTGTACCAGTCAGAGATCGACTTCTTTTTCAGGTACTGCATTCTGGTCACCTTGTGCTGGTGTGATGGACTCGGTTTGAACGAGTGATCTCACAACTCGTTATCTTCATGTTTGCTTGTAGGTGCTTTGAGTCGTCGGATGTCAGCTTGGTTGTGAAGGGGATGGCGAGCGAGCTGAACCCGTGTATATGGGCGTGGCCATTCATTTTGGAGAGCTGCGGAAGCGACTCGTATTTCTCGTTCGACCACTTCCAGTACAAGAAAGGGCGAGACATTGGCCCGGAGCTGGAGTACGTCGGCGAACTGAAACTCTCCATGGGGGATTACAACTTGTACCTTGAGAAGTATATCAACAACTTGTCCGGGAAAGAGGCGATTGTGCTGGAAGACCGTGCCAAGAGAGAACCAGTGACAATCCTCGCGGGGGACAACGTGATCGCGCTGAATACACTCGTGATCGCGCAGAGCTGCGCCAAGGTTCGCCCTTGCAAGATGGGACTGTTTCTGATTGCAATGCCTAAACTAACTCAATGTTTGCCACTGTAGCTGTACAGCGATCTCAAGAACTCGTTCCAGTGGGATGTGTTCGCGGGGGGAATCCACTGCCTGCTCCAATATCTGCCTGAAAGCGGTCGCAAAGAAAAGTTTGCCAGCCCTCTCTTCCATTTCACGTTTCCTGGCGCAAGAGGAGCACTTTGCGATCCTGGAAATGGGACAACTGACACGGCATACCAGGTACCATTTTTTTTTGTGATTGCCAGTTTTCTTGTCTTGATTCTGTTCGCTAACAACAGTTCTTGCCGTTGTAGGTTCTTGTGGGATCACTTGAGATGGTGATTTTCGAGCGAATGGAGCCAAGACATCGCGATGAATTCATTCGAATCCTTCGACGAGCTGGCTATCACGCCGAGGAGAAGCCGATGCTGCACGAGTCTCACCTTCGTGCATTGAGGTAAGTAATGACAGCACCAAATGACTTCTTTCTGATTGTCATAATGTCGCTCATACGCCTTTCGTTTTTTCAGCTCGGCTGGGTTTGTCTGGACGACAGTGAAAATCCATGACGGAGAATTCATCCACATCAATAAGGTAAGCAAGAATGGTAGCTTCGGATAGTGCAGTTGAAGTGGTTGGTCAAGCTTCCCTCTAATGCTTTTTTATTTTTGAAATCAGGGTCGAATGCATTTCTGGCGAGCAGTTTCGAGGGTGTCGTCTGCGCGAAGTCTTCCAAATGAGCCCTGCGTATTCTTGTCTTGGGAGTGGGTGTATCAAGGTGTCTCGCAGCGCGGCATCTCAAATGAATGCTGGGTACGGATGCTGCTGTCGACTGTTATTTCTCGAATACCGTTCTTGATAGGAATACTAACTTTTGTCTGCGTTTCCACAGTTTGCGATGAAGAATGCGAGTCTGTGCTCTGGCGGCTGGGCGTTTGACCCTCGACGAGCGATCATTGAAGCAGCAAAGACTGGCGTTGCAATTGTTCGAACAGGACAATTCTTGACATCTCGGCGCAACGGACTGTCTCAAATCTTGTCGTTCTCAGCAGCTGCAGCATTGGCGATTGATGCTGGAGCTGTTAGTCAGCGGCAAATGCAGATGGTGCTTTTTCTGGAGTCCATTCTGCAGTGCATGAAGACCATTGTCGACGACGAGTTTGATCTTGCACTGGGAAAAGATGACAGCGAGGCGTTTGGGAAGCACTTTGACAGTGAAGCAATGTGGAAGGTTGTCGACACAGATTTGGCGATTTGCAAACCCAGCGATTTGAGTGCTTACGAGTGCGGCATTTGCGGACTCGAGCTGACCAACATCTACAAGCAGTGCCTCGGATGCACCGCGTATGCCAGCACATGCCATCCCAACATGAGCTACAAGGTGTTCCGAATCTGCCTTCGCTGCCACGCGCATCCGAAGCACCACCACTTCAAGCCACGACTGATCCACGGGTACTTTGGCAAACTGCTGAGCTACGAGGGCCACACTGGCGCGCCACAATCGGTTCTGGATCCCAACTACTTCGAGTGCTCGTGCTCGCCGTCGCTACTGTGCTCATATTGCGGAGGTTGCCAGTCGTGCAGCTGTGTGTGCCACACGCATTTCCAGACGCGATTCCGCTTCTCGTCGCCTGGTGAGTTTGCTCTCTTTTGTTTCATGGCCACTGTTGTTTCTGACATCTTAATCTTGTCTTTTTCTCGTGTTCTATATTCAACAGAGAGCCTCGACCACTTGCGCTTCGATGTAGACGAAGTGATCAAGTTTCACAAGCAAATGCGGTAAACGTCGAGTTTGAAGAAGTGTCTTCCCCCGTTTGTATTTAGTGATGTATGTGTGTCGATACGCGAGATGGCACATGATGAAGAGAGTCTGCTATGGCAAAAGGGCTGGATCGAAAGTCCAGAGAGAATGAGAGAGTTGTGCACACAAGGGGGATGAAGAAAGGTCAAAGTTGAAACTCAAACTGTACGCGCGCCTCAAACTCGTCCAGAGTCGCCCAGAATCATCGCTCTAGTAATTGCGTCGGTTAAGCTCCAATCGGCGACTGGGCGATCAGGTTGGTTTTTCATCTGGCCATTCATTCAAACAAGTTGCAGTCAGAGGTTCACTAGCTGCATGAACACGGATGTTGTAGTATGATCGCGCGAGATGCGTCCTGCAAGAAGTAGCTTCTGGTGTCCACTGAGAGACCAACGTTGGGATGCACGGCAGCAAATTTCCCTTCGACAAATGCCTGCCTCTGATTGGATCCTGGATTCTGGATTCTGCAGCATCAGCATTGTGATCGCGCTGGTAAGTCGACGTCTGCAGGGACAGCGTGATTGCGCTCCGTTGCGCACAAATTGTCGCGGCTTTTCAGGATCGGGCAACGCAGCGGGGTGATGTGAGAGAGGAAGCGGTTGCTTTCCAACAATGGAGATCATAATCGGCAAGAGACAGCGAGCCAGATGGTGCTGTTGTGTTGTGTGTCCCACGTGCAACCGTGTGGTTTTCCGCTTGGTGAGAGTTTTGATTTGTGTGGTTTGTGCGAGAGGGCTCGTGCTCATTTTATGATGACTGTTTCTGGCGTCAGCGTCCAGTAGTGACGTGTGCGACTGACTGCTGGTTCCCAACGGGCTCGCTGCTTGTTCCCAGCACGCACGACCGAGGAGGTGTCATCAATATGGCATGGCGAGCCTCCCGCAATCTGAATCTGACTCGGAAATATGGGATGTGGACGAAAAGGGAGGATCAAAGTCCTACGTATCATAAGATAATCAACATGCTAAAAAGTGTCAACTAGTAGCAACATACCGAAGATCAGATCACGCACGATGCGGATACATGACAGGGAACCCGTAGTTGGAGTCAAAAGCGTCAAGGCCTCCAGAGGCATATCGCACATTTATCCAGCCTTTTCGGTTTGCATGCGCTACGTGGGCACTCAAACACACACTAGCGATAACCTGGGAAGCCGTCACGCGAGAACGATGGATGGTGAGTTGAGCTTCTTGCAGGAAGCTCTTCCCAAACACGCCGAAAAGCATCGTGGATACAATTTCTTCTTGGGATCCTCCGAACTGCAACTTGCTTTCAACAGTTTGCCTGCAGCATAGCCTGTTTGTTCAGTTTTGCCACCACGCGACCAAACCGCCGACAAGTCAAGGCGCGCCTTGTGAGATGGTCAAGCACGTTGTTCAGTTGAACGCCACCCAACTGGAAGGCAGCAGTGAGTCACTTATGTGCAAGGAATCCAAGGAGTCAGGCTGACTGATACCCTGATAGCCAAATGGCGCTTTCTTTTCCGCTGACGAATCTCGCAAACAAAAGCCCCTAAAAAGATCGAAGAGCTCCCGAACCTACACTTTTCTGATAGGGTTTGGAGAAAAGACCTGGTCGATCGAATCGCGGGCGGCTTTTGGATCTTTAGAAAAAGCTGAACTTCAATGTGCACCAACATCATTTAGAGGGTTAAACAGAATTAACTGACACAAAGTATGTTATTTAACAATCCGCGCTTTCAAACTCAACATTTGCGTTGTGGATGGGCTTTTGCCGAGTTTTGCCGTCATGTAAAAAAAGCCGCAAACCTGCGATACGCAAGATAAGAAAGCTGGTGAACGCGGCACTTTTGATGACGGCTTGCTGTTGTCAAACTTTATCTGGTGGAAAAGACACGCGAGGTCCAAGACACCAGACACCAAAGCACGCTCGCGCAATTTCGTATTTTATAAATGCGCAATATGTACAGCATTGAAGAAAAAAAGTCTAAAAGCGCGTCCCTCTTCTCTGTGTGTTTTAAAAATAAATCTCCGAAGGTGACGGCTTTAAATGTGCACGTCGCCGCCTAAGAAATTTTGAGCGCTTTTTTGTGGTTCTCGTATTTGCCCTCGTCACCCACCAACCTCCTGTCACGATGCCACGCAAAAAGCGCCAGCACACTGGCCTGCTAAAAAATTTTTATATACTTGACGTTTGTATCTGAGCGTGAAGAGGATTGTTTTTTGAGAGTGACTGATTTTCTTTCGATCCTTTTTCCTCGCGATCTGGCACCTTTTTGGAGGCAGTCCATACTGAGCGCCATATTAAAATGGTCACGTCGTGATGCTGGCTGGCTGGCTGACCAGGTGCATCGAAGAGCGACGTGGACGAATCCCAAGCGCTCGTTCGCCAGACTCGCACGTTCTTTCCCTACGGTACGGGACCCAGCTGAACTTACTGTATGGAACCGCCCAGCCAGTCCAGCCAGATTACCTATATACCAGGCCAGTAATGATAAATGACTGGATAAAATGGAAATGCAACCCAGCTGGTTGGCTGGGTTGGCCCCCGACATGACCAGGTCCAATCCAAGTCTGCTCGCTCAGTCCAACGCACGCCTCCATTTCCGTACTTGGCGTTAACGCCCCAAGTGTGCTAGATCTGCCACCATCCGCCCGCCACCCCCCGTCCGTCCATCCGTCCGCCACCATAAGGCCGCCGAGTCTCGCGCGCGCACGACGGCACTACTCGCCCGCGCACCCTCATTCCCATTCTGCTAAGGCTGGCTGCTCGCGCGCCTATTTATTCAAACCCACAGCAAGAAGACCAGCAGTAGCATGCGCCGCAACTACGGCTCGCTCAACCTCGCGGCGCTGGATCTCAGCAGCAGCAGCAGCGCGACAATCGACGATGTCCGCTACCAAGACTCGTTCATGCTGGCGCACGACCTCGCGCACCTCGACGTGTCCTCCGAGCATGATGACTGCGCGTCGGCGGTCGGCTATCCAATCGAGTACTTTGCGATGATCCACGACAGAGACAGCGACCACTACAGCGACGCGTACGCGCGCGCTGACTCGCCGCGGTGTCGGAAGCGCAGCCTCTCGGAGCACGGACTCGGCGCTGAGACGCGCGCGTCATCGTCCGCGTCCATCACCAGCACGTGCAGCACCGCCAGCACCAGCAGCAACGCCAGCAGTGTCAGCACCGGAATCAGCATCCCAGTGTCCGTCGCGACGGCGGTCAAGGCTTCTTCCTCCTTGCAGTCGAGCAGCTACAATCACCATCATGCAATCCAAAAGCAGCACAACCTCGCGCTCGACCTGCCGCCGCGACTCGTGGAGCAGCACCACATGGAGCTCAACGCGCTGCGGTGTCTCAGCCTCAACCTCATGCTGTCGTCGTCGACGCCGAGCGGCGGCAGCAGTGGCATGATGACCATGCCGCAGCCGTCCACGTCGGTACCCAAGGTGAACTCGTTCGAGTTCGAGATCGGCTGCCAGCCGCAGACCGACCGCGTGACCGCGGCGCTGCTCGCGGGTCGCCGTAGCTCGTTGCCGCGCAACATGATCCAGAGCGTCTAACGCGCCAACCAGCTATCAAGCAAGGCGCTCTGATATGGAGCTGCTCGCTTCCTCCCTTCATCTTATTTAGATTTGTTTTTCCTTTTTTTATTTGATACATTAGCAAAAAAAAACTGTGAGTGTGTATTTGTATGTTGAGTGCCAAGCAGTGAGTGAGGTGAGGGATGAAGGACAGGCGAGCAAAATCAAGCGAGCGAGCGAACAGCAGCGACGTCATATCCGTTGGCGTAACGCGCTCACACGTTCGGCTCGGCCCAGTTTTCCCAGTTCTAATTATTTTATTTCTCTTAGTACGATACTCCAAAGGGTAGATAGCTTAACTCCATTTTTCTAACGCGACCCAACGCCTCGCCCCTCGTGTTTTCGTGCATCTGAATCAGCCTGAACGCCCAAGCAGCTCACGATAACGGAACTTCCAACGTCATGCCGCTGTGTCTGTGCAGTTCTCTCCTCGGAGGCGTCGTGGACGCGGAGGCGACGCAGAGGCGGGCAGCAGCATTTTGACCTGATTTCCAGGGTTACAGACGCGGCAGCAATACAGTAAGACGCGGCGATAAAGTGAGAAAAATCCGCGAACGGGTGGCTGTTAATGGAAGATTCGCGGTTGAAGTTGGGGGGATGATGGCGTGTGGGCGGACAATCAAAGGATCCCATTCAACTGCGTCGTTTGGTTGTTTGGTTGTCTTCCAAGGTGGTCTGTCTCTGGTTAGCGTGTGCAACACTTGAACGAGCAACTTCAACACCTTGGCTGCCCCTGATATCTCTTTGGAGACGCACGCACGCACGCCCATCAGGGGATGGACCATGATGTCTTTTGCGACGACGGGCCACCGATCTCGCAGCTCCAAGCGGCCGTCAAGGCGCTCGACGAGTACGTGCACCAGGTCGTCCCAGCAACAGCGCATGATGGCACTGACGGCAACGATGCTGCTGCACGTTCACCACCGTCGTCGTCGTCTGTGAGTAACCACAATAACAATAGCAGGCAGCGCACAGCGCGCAAGCTGCCGACGCCGTTGCCCGTGCACCTGTTCAGCCGACAGGAGCTCGCGCTCTCGAAATGGCGCGAGCTGGCGCGTGCACACGTCGTGATCTATGGACTCGGCGCGGTCGGCGCACTCGTGGCCGAGGCGCTCGTGCGCGCGGGCATCGGCAAGCTGCTACTCGTGGACCACGCGCGCGTGCATATGAGCGAAATGGGCGCGATGGGTTACTTCCCAGACGAAGTGGGCTTCTCGCGCATCCAGGCGCTGCGGTTGCGGCTGCAGAGCATTGCGCGCACGGAAACGAGCACGAGCATCGACTCGTTCAGCGCTGACTTGTCGAGCGACGCGGACCTCGTGGAGCTCAAGAAGCGGCTCAAGGCGAGCGTCGTGGGCATGACGAGTACGAGCACCGCCAACAGCAGGAGCCAACCGCACGCGTCGCAGGGATCGTCGGCGCGATCGCTGCATGACGACGACATGGGGCTTTTTGAGGCGCTCACGCTCAAGCGGCCGTATGACGCGATCGTCTGCTGTGCCGACGACGAAGACGCCAAGTTTCGGCTGAATGAAATATGTTTGCAGCTCAGCTTGCCGCTGTTGGATGTGGATATCCCACCAAGTAACGTGAAGATCAGTCTACGTGCCGTGCTTCCTGGGCACACGTGCTGTCTCGAGTGCATTCGCCAGCAGGAAGCCGCTAGCCACGCGTTCACGTCCATGGACCAAGTGGCGCGCTCGATCGCGCGCGCGTTCCCAGCGTCGCTGCCACACGTCGAAGCCACCGCCGCGGGGCTCGTTGCGCAGATGGCGATCAAGTGAGTGTAGCTCCTCGATCGCTACCTGCTATTATGTCTAACATGCGATGCAAACTATGTGGACAGGTTCTTGCTGGATCTGGGCGAGTTTGTGCCATTCTTCGTGGTTGACATGCTCACGTTCGAGATCGAGTCGTATTCGTTTCCTCCGAACCGGAGCTGTCCGAGCACCGTGTGCATCGAGCGCCAGGACGAAGAGCGCGCTGCAGCATACTGAAAAAAAATGTGCTAGTATACCAAGCAGCGATGCAACGCGCTTTACCACAGAGACCGGTTGGAACTATACAAACGTGAAAAGAATGAGAGCGCGCGCGAAGGCAAACTCCCAGTGCTCACTTGGTTGACTGGCTTTCGATTCTCAGCTCCTCTTGTGCACTTGCAAATATTGCATTATCATTTGTTGCTACTCATTGATGGTACGCTTGGTAACTATTTTGTACTGCACATCTACAACACACATTATTTAATGCATACATCTCACAGGCTCAGAAGACCACAGTTGATGGTGAGGTGCTGCTGTTTCTGCTGTGAGCTCTTCTTCTGTTGGTGCTGCGTTGCCATCTTCTTCTTCTCCTCGAGCGCGTCTCTGATGGCCCAGCAGCTCACCAAGTGCTGTTGAAAGGTCTCCGTCCACGGATACAACATGTACTTCGATGAGATGGATGTTATCTGGCGGTGCACCATCGGCTGCTGTGGTCGCTCTTTTTGTTAGGTTTGATGATGTCCGTCTTTAACTCCATTAGCTTGTTGTTGTTGGTTTCTGTCGTACTCGGCTTCACCTTGCAGCGCGTGATGGCATTTTTCAGGCTCGAAATCTGCTTCGTTCTCATCGTCTCCTTGGTCTATTAGCTGTCCGACGTTCACGTTCGCGACTTCGAGCACGGACACCACTCCGAGAAGGCAGGCAGCTTTTTGGTTCTCATCACACTCTTGTATGCGAACGCGCTCGTGATTTCCCAACTCGACTCGGCTTCAGGTTGAGGCTCTTTCTCAAGAGCACCGAGCTCGAGCGACCAAGTGCTGACGATGAGGAAGTTCAGGCGTGAGCATCAAGAAATCGACCTAATCGATCGATTCCGCCTTCCCATTGATACTGACTTTGATGGGCGACACGGGGAGAAGAGAGTTTGACTTGAACACAGACCAAGTTCGTTGGGCTTTCAATTATTTCATATCTGGAGCAGCGAGGCTCTTTTGATGAAGCTTCCTACTTCCGTGCTCCTCAGATCAGCCTAGTGTGGACTCGCCAAAGTACCGGATGAGCCCGTGGGAGATCTGGATCACGCTGTCTTCCTCGAGCGAGCGCAGCGCCATCTGGAACTCGGCGCTCTTCACCTCGCTGTTGCGCTTCTCTAGGAACTTGCGCGTCTCGCCCACGGTCATGGACTGCCCGGGTGCCTCGCTCAGGATCGTCTTCATGGCGTCGATGATGTCGACGATCGCCTCGCGCTCCGCGTTGCTGTGGCCCGTGTTGATCATGTCCATGTCGATCGTACCCGTGCGCGGGTCCATCGCGGCACGCTGGGTCGCCACGTTCATGAGCCGCAGCGCCTCGTCTACGTCGCTCTTATAGATCGTCTCGCTAAGCTTCATCTTGGCTAGCGCCTCGGAGATGCGGATTAGCGACTCCAGCTGCCGCGGCGTCGCCGTGATGTTCTTCTTGGACGCGTGCGCGCTGCCCATGCGTCGTAGGTCGAGATACGCGGCGATGAGCGCGTCGCGCGCCTCCGGCAGTAGCCGCGGCTGGATGTTCTTCTTCGCGAACGAAACGTACTCTGTGAGCAACTTCATGGGGATCAGCTGCGGCCCGCCCGTTGCGCTGTTCTGGCGCTGCTGCCGGGTCTCTTCGTCGTAGTACAGCGCGACGATGTGCTTCGCGAGCTTGCGGTCGGATTCGGCCTGCGGCTTGTCAAGAATCAGGTAGATCAGATCGAATCGCGACAGCAGCGTCGGCAGAATGTTCACGTTCTCGATCACCGACTTGTTCGGGTTGTACCGGGATTCGATCGGGTTCGCTGACGCCAGGATCGACGCGCGCGCGTTCAGCGAGCAGATGATGCCCGCCTTGGCGATCGACACGGTCTGCTGCTCCATCACTTCGTGCAGCACGGACCGCGCCGAGTCGGACATCTTGTCGAACTCATCAATGCAGCAGATGCCTTCGTCCGAGAGCACGAGCGCGCCAGACTCGAGCACCAGGTCGCCAGTCTCCATGTCGCGAATGATCGACGCCGTGAGACCCACCGCCGAACTGCCCTTGCCCGACGTGTAGATGCTTCGCGGCGACAGCTTGTGCACGTAGGACAGCAGCTGAGATTTGGACGTGCCCGGGTCGCCGCAGAGCAGGATGTTCATGTCTGACCGCATGGTCTTGGTTGGCATGAGTGCGCCGTCAATGCCGTCGGGGCTGAACCCCATCGTGTTCCCCGCCTTGTCCTTGCGCGTGCCACCAAAGAGCATGCACAGAATTCCCTTCTTCACATCGTCCAGCTCCCAGATTGATGGCGCGAGCGAGTGCGCCAGGTTCTCGTACACGTTCGGGTGCGCGGCGATCTGCTGGAACTCGCGCAGTTTGGCTTCTTCCGTGGACTGGATGTTGTTCGCGTCCTCGTCAGCTGGCGCTTCATTGTCCGCAGTTGTACCGGTGCTTTGCTCTCCACCACGACGCGCGAGCTCATCGACGCGTCGGAAATGCACCACATCAATGTACGTCTTGAACACTGATTTCACAACTCGCTGTCTCGACGATGCGCGCAGCGGCACCGCGCGGTAGATACCCGTGACTTCCACTTTGTCACCCGGTCGCACGTCGTCCACGAGATCATCGAACGCAAAGAGCATCACGGTGTACGGGGTCTCACCCTCAGGGATCGCATCGGGGGTCTCCTGCATCTTCACCATCTGCTTATCCGTGAACGAACACCGGTTGTGGATCAGTTCCATGCACAGCCGCGTGTTGCAGCGCTCGCAGTACGTCGGCTCTTCGATGCGGCCGCGGTCGAGCTCCACCTGGGTGGTCGCGTGGCAGATCGTGCAGCGGAAGAACGCTTCTTTCAAGTCCGGGATGATCGCACTGCAGCGCGTGACCATGCCCTTGAGACACACGAGCTGGTCAATGTCCGCCGGATTCAGGTTTCGCATCGGCGACAGATCGCTCAGGTTGAAAGGACGCACTTGCAGTCTCGACTCTTCCTCGGTGGCTTCAGGGAACAATTTCATGAACTCTTCGCTAATAACCATGTCGAGAATCCGGATTAGCACCTGCGGGAACAGCAGCAGCTGGTTATAGAGCTTGCGCGCCGAGCGGAACTGCAGCAAGTGCTGCGTGTCCAGGTTGAACACGAGCGACTGCGTGAGCGCCATCTGACGCAGCACCTTGAGGTAGTAGCCTTCTTCATGACGCAGACGCGGCGGGTGGCCAGGAAGCTGGAACTGCTGCACAAACACGCGGAATAGCGCCATCGACTCGGACACACTGATGTTCGTGCCCCACACCACGGCTCCCGACAGGTTCTGGTCGCTGTCGGGCATCACCGAGGCGGTCTGTGGAGAGTGGCGTGACGTAGAGAAATCGTCTGGGTTGAAGCCACCCGTTGCCGTGCTGCTTCGCGATCGTGGAGAGCTTGGTGGCGATGCGGGTGGGCGTGGTAAGCCAGCGTCGTTGTGTGCACCGGCAGCTGAGCGGATCGATGAAGTTGGCGACGATGGTGCACCTCCATTGTCACTGAAAGCCTGGGACGCAGCCGCATTCGCGTGCGGCGTGAAGTTATCAAGACGCCACTCTTGTCGCCCAAGATCACCTCGAGGCAGCTGGCGCTGCGCCATTCGCCGCAATTCAGCTTCGACGTCGTCTTCCGGCTCGCTCGCATCGCCGCCACCGGCACCAAATCGTCCGAGGTATCGCGCGGACGGCGTGGCGTCGATGGACGCACTCATCTCGGGAAACGAGTATCGTGGCTGTTCTGTCGCGGACACAGCGGACGCCGAGATGGATACAGCAGATGTTGGCGACATGGGAGACGTCGGACTGAGCGGCGACGTCGGTCGCCCGTCATCGTATCGGCTGTACGCGAACGCAGATCTAGTAGCAGCACCATTTGCGCTAGCAGAGTCGACGACCATTGGGCGACTCGTATCGTCCGCAGGTTCAGAATCCAGGAGCTGCGTCGCTTCTTCGTTGTCATTGTCTCCAAGATCTTGCGTCGGGTCTACTTCGGCTTCGGCTTCGGCTGTCTGCGGCGGAGGTGACCCGCGAGCCAGATAGCGCGGCGCAGCGTTCGCGTTCGCGTTGGTGTATGAGAGCGGACTGGATGGCGGCGTTGCAGGCGGCGTTGCAGGCGGCGTGCCATCGCTGTTCGGATCGCTCATGCTCTGTTTATCGCCCGTTGGTCTTTCTAATCTGTCGTTGGTGATGTCCTTTTGCGCTTTTGGCGCGGGCTTCCCGCCAAAAACCAAAACGCCACCCGTTAAGTACGACCACAGTTTCCTCTAAGTTCGCATGAATCAACTTTCTCTTTCAAATAGGAAACACAAGTCAAAAGTATAATTTATGGACAAAATTGCAGCTTTGAGCCAAAATACGTTGCTTCAAATACCCATATTATATTCAAGCTTAAAGGCGCACTTCCTTTTCAAACAGGGAGTCCTGAGCCAACGTGCGAGTTCCAGTCAAAAGCACAATATTACGTGAAATTCCCTATTTAAAATCTTCATACGTTATTTAAGATCAAATGCCTCCCCGCCGTTTGCCATCCGCCCACCCAACGCCATTCCAATTCCAATTGCAAAACTTGGAAAGGCAAGCATGTGGGTAGCGAAGAGCGGATTGAACGCGGCGGCGACGCACGCAGCCGGCTTCAGCCAGACGAACGCTGTATCCTCCTCTTCCTCCACACCTGCGTCTTCTTCTGCTGCTAATGGTGGCAACATGGGCGATGACTGGGTGCTGCGCAAGAACCTGGAGCTCTGTGGCTCCGTGCTGCCGCCGCACTACGCGGACGTGAACACGGAGGCGAACCTCAACACGTTCGACGTGAACGAGAGCGGTAACGCGGTGCTCTTTGGCGAGAACGGACGTCTCTTCGTACTGAACCTGTTGCAGGTGCCCAAGAAGCAGCAGCAGACGCAATCGCACTCGCAGCAACAACAGCAACAACAGCCGACGGCCAGAAACTTGCTGGCGCACTTGACGCTCGACCCGCCGCTCCCAAAGGACGAAGTGAAGCAGGTGGAGCAGTTGAAAGTGAACGCGAGCGGCTCGCACGTGTTACTCATCGCGCGCAAGTGGGTCAAGGTCGTCAAGCTGCCCACGGATCTCATTGAGGCTTTTGGACGCGCGAACGCCGTCAGTCAGCAGCACCAGCGCCAGCAGCCGAAGAAAAGAGACTCGCTGCTTTTTCAAAGCGATCGATCAGTGCAGCGTTTTGGCGTTCAATTCGCTGACGGCAGCTCAGAAGACGTGACACTCGCTGAAGCATCGAATGGAACCGCGAGCAGCAGCGACCTGGAGCGAGTGCAACAGTACGTCGACCGCCACGTGAAGAAAGCCAATAAGATCGTCTCGATTTCGCGCGAAGTCGGCGCCGCGACAGTTCGCCAGGTTGGCTACTTCACGGGCGTCGTGCAGGCGTCGTGGCACCCGCTCAGCGACAGCCACGTGGTTGTGCTCTCGGACGCAGAGGAGATCACGGTGTTCAACACGAACCAGGACGTGTCCAAGCCCGAGCAGCGCCACCTGCTGGACTTCAACGTGAAGGGACGCGCCGCGGGGGCGTCGTCGACGTCGTTCTCGTTCGGCTCGCCCAGCATGGTCTGGGACATCTTCACATGCTACGTGCTGCGCTCGGATGGCTCGATCTTTGCGCTTTGTCCGCTCGTTCCGTACGACTGCCGCGTAAGTAGCATCGTCATTTCGGCTCTGCGCAGTGAAGTGGACGCCCACTTATCGCTCTCCAAGCGCAAGATGGAAGACCTCGCAGCCGCGAGCGCGCTGGTGGCCACGTCGTCGTCGATTTCGAATGGGAAGAATATACAGTTCGCAAGCGAGCACAATGCGCTGCTGGCGCAAATCGCCGAGCTCAAGTCGCAGAAGTACTGGCTCCAGGAGTCCTGGACGCTCGACCAGAGTCACAACAGCAAGAGTGCGTCCAATGATGCGTCGACTGTCGAGTTTTTCAAGTCGGTGAAGCCGCACATCAGCGGCATTTCGCCCGACACGTGGCCGCTCTCACTGCAGGGATCCGTCGAAGTGACGCCAAAGTCAGTGATTGAAGGCAAACACAATGTTGCAGGCGGCTCGTCCGCGAACTCGCTGCTGCTCGTGCCGTGCCCAACCTCGCGTAACGACAAGAAAGTGAGCATGAACCCGTTTCTCGTGCGCTCGTACACGTCCGGTCACGTCGAGCTCTTGCTCATGGACGCACCGGTCCGTCCGCAGTGGAAGAGCGGCAAGCAAAACGCGGCGCGAAAGCTCCCTGCGCTGCTGCTCGAGTGTCTTAACTTGGGTATTGACGACTCGGGCGGCAAGGCCGTGCTCGAGCGCGACCCAGCGGATCCACGTTTGGTCTACTGCTTCCACTCGACAGGCGTGCACGTGATCAACCTGAGCTGGGTGTTTGCGCTGGCGGCGGGCAAGCAGTTCACGTCGCTGCCGAAAAGCTCGGCACGCCACATTTTCAGCGTCTCTCCTGGTGTTGCCGCCGCGTCCCCGTCGTCCAAGCTCTCGGTGTCCACATCGTTCAGCTCTTCTTCTGAGGCGAATGGTAGTTGCAGTAGCAGTGGTGGTAGCGTGTCCAACATTGTCGGCGCTCGTGTTGTGAAGAACGTGTTCTTTGGCCACTTGCTGCTGCTGCGTCTCGCCTCGGGCAACTTTGAGGTCGTGAACGTCAGTGCTGCGTCGAGCGAGCTCCTGAAGGGCATGCTGGACAGCAAGAACTCCGAAGAAGGTCTGAATTTGAGCGACACGAGCAAGCCTTTCAAGAAGATCCCAGGGGCTCTGGCGCCTATCGCGTCGTCGAAGGCTCGATCTGGCAGCAGCAGCAGCAGCAGCGTCTCTGCGGCGATCCGGCCATTCGGCGATATTGTCGAAGAGCGCATTGAAGGTTTGACTGCGCGCGGCACGCGGGTGACTGGGAACACGATGCTGCACGAAGTAGATGATGCGGTGCTGGCGTTCGTGATCGAGCGCGTCAAGATCCTCTTCGAAGACGTCGAGTACATTGACGAGATGGATACGATGATGAAAGACCGACTGCGCCTGCACGCCGAGATGATCAAGAACCAGAGCGAGAAGGCGGCGGCGGTGCAGCAGAGCATGGCTACCGCGAAGGAGTCGCTCGCGAAGCTCCAGGAGAAGATGGCGCGCGCGCTGGCAGTGCAGCAGAACTTGCGCAAGCGTGCTGCGGCCGTACTGCAGGCGGTGAAGGAGAACCAACCGAATCTGTCGCGTGCCGAGCGAGATTTCAAGATCGAGCTGGAGCAGATGGCGGTGGAGGTGCGACGGATGAAGCCCCGTGTGGCACAGCTGACGGTCTCGGGCCAGCGCATGGTGCGCAATCTCGAGAACGCTGCGCTGTCGGCGTCCGCTGCGTCGTCATCGTCGTCTCGCTACCGCGCGATGCTGAGTGGCTCGAGCGCCGGCGTGCTGTCTGAAGAGAAGAAGAAGATGTGCTTTGACGTGCTGCGCGCCGAGACGCAGCTGATCGACGACACGAAGGCGCTGATCGAGGACATGACGGCGAATCTGCAGCAGCTCAAGGCGTAAAAGAAGAGACTGACACTCGAGAAAGAGACGAAGCAGACAGAGACGTGAAGGTTGAGATAAGTCTACATAATTACAGACCGAGGTGGTGATCGATTCGCTTTCTATCTCTTTTATCCACAGCCCTTTTTTGCGTCTGATAAAAAGTGGAAAACAGATCAAAGGCTTTTTGTGTCACTCTCCATTCAACAGAGAATCAACATTGCTGGCATCTTTATGGTCTCCTATTTTCTATTGAATAATCTCGATGAGGTCGCTCCGTCGCTCGAGCTCGATGTTCTTGAGAAAGAGCGTCGCGGAGAAGAACGACATGACCTGCCGCATCTCGTCCTGCGAGTGGATCATCTCGTGGCCTTTGCCTTGCACAACGTACTTTGTAAAGAGCGCTCTTGCTTTTCTGTATCTCTGGGAGAAGAGTAGCTCCGATTGGTTGGACAGCAGGGCTGGATACACGGTGTCTTTTGCGCCGCAGATCGCAAGCACAGGAGTCTCAGCGGAGGACGGCGGTGGCTGTGAGTATTGTGAGGAGTGCGGACCCGCCACGAGTCCGCCGGCGATGAGAACGACTCCTCCTAGACGTGCTTGTTCTGTTGACGACGCGGCGAGCGCCATGAGCACATGGTACGCGACGCAGGCGCCCTGTGAGAACCCAAAGAGGAACATGCGTTCGTACTTCCAGCCGTACTTGGTGTGCAGCGTTTGCATGAACGTC
Source organism: Globisporangium cylindrosporum (assembly GCA_038050675.1). Lineage (NCBI taxonomy): Eukaryota > Oomycota > Peronosporomycetes > Pythiales > Pythiaceae > Globisporangium > Globisporangium cylindrosporum. The sequence goes on along the minus strand of JALBZD010000001.1, from coordinate 38,118 downwards.
CACACAAACTGCGCAGCGGTATCCAAACTGTGAAAAGCAAAATGAGGTATCAGTTTCCACAATCAGGGATTGTGCAAGATGTTGCTGCAAGTAATTGCAGCGGTATGATATATCAACACACCTCTGGCTCCGTTTTGTGTGCGGCACATGGGGCAAAATCGCTTCAAACTCGTCGTCCAGGTCTTCGTACCAAGTGTTCCCCAAGCCAAACGGAAGCTGTACCGGTGCTCGCAGCGAGATCACCGCTGATTTGTTGCAGGAAGCAAAAGGAAAGTAGGTTAGAGATAACATATATTACGGATGAGTGTCCAATCCGTAAAGCCCAATTCGTCGTTGGTGATGCGCAAGTGCATCTGCCCTCGCTCCGGTGCTTGATTCGTCACACAGCAATGCGCTCATTCACCTGTCTGAGGCAACGCCATCTTCGCCCCGAGCTTCGCAAAGGGATCCTCGCTGTCTCCACGGCCATGCAGCATGATCAGCACGTTTTGCGGTGGATGTCCATCAGCGCTCTTGATCACCTGGAAGTGCGCATTCCGTGCAAAGTCCTTCTTCTTGAGCGAAATCGACGGCTCGCGGAAGTTTATAGAAGCAGAAGCAGAAGGCGGTGGTGGCGGCGGTGGCGACCACAGGATCCACTTGGTGCTATCATCTCTAACATTGCGCATGAGCGCGAGCCCCGCGGCCTCGTGCACGCGCACCAGCTCCGCGTCGCCATGATTCTGGCTGCTGTTTGTTGCCATTTTGATTTGACCAGCCCTCTCTGAATTGATACCGTTGGCGCCAAAATCCATACTATTGTGTCCTCCACAATACACTACTTTTTCGTTTGTCACTGTACGCCATCTGGACATGGCTGCGCTTTCTCGGTTTCCAGCTGAACGGGTGCAAGGGAAAGGGAGGACCAAAGCCAAAGGGCGGCTGCCTGTTTTGCCAGAAAACAAGAAGAGCCTCCCGTGTATGTTATTTTTTCAATATGGCGGCGCTGCTGTTGTTGTTCTTCGTAGTGATGATGATGCTTTTCATTTTGAGGAGATGAAGAGGGCGGACTGGGAGGAAATGCTCGAAAGAACACCAGGGAGTCGGACGAATGAATGGACAGCAGCAGCATCAACACCTCGTTCACGATTTTGTGTCAGCCAAATCCACAATCCGTGCAAAAGTGGACACTGGGCGACATCGCAAAATAGCCACGAGGCTTGGCAAGCGCTCGCTGACTCACCCAAACGCCAGGAGCTACAGTCTCTCTCTCCGATACGAAGATAGCTAGAGCTCCTTCTAAAAATAGAACCTGGTTGGTCCGACTCTCAGAAAGCCGATTCATTCATTCGTTAACAGTGTTCAGTGCGTCGTCCAGTTCACATAATACTCGCCATTCGCCTTCACCTTCGCAGTCGCATCCGATGAGAGGACAAAATCCAGCAGCCGTGTTGATTGCATTCGATTGACCGAGTGAGTTACGTGCGATCACTTCAAGATTGAAGTGCTCGTAGAGCTCTAGCATGAGAGAAACTGGCGCCTCCACTTTTACAAGGCGAAAGCGAAAGCCCCAAGTCCGAGCGTAAGCTTGTCATTTTCTCACCACTTCGTTGCGACGGGTTGCTGCAAAAGGGGGGGGGGAATTTGTCGACATCCCGCTCATCTGCCAGTTGGTCGGATACGACCTCTTTAAATAGTCAAGAAACATTATATTTATCATAATAACCTGTTTATGTATAAAATGAACGGCACAATTCAAGAACGCGTTTCTCGAGGTCAACAGAAGGTGCAGTTGCTTCTTGAGAGGTACAGCGCAAAAGTCCAGTGTAAAAAACCACACAGTTTTTGTATGGGGAGCTCATTCAATCGCTCAATCGCTCGCTCACTCGCTGTGTTCGCCATCCTCGACTATCTGGCAGCAACGGCAGACCGAACCAGCAGGGCGCTCGCTCATCTGTTCTGCTGTTTGTTGCGGTCACTTGTTTGTCCGACGCTCCACGCCTCCATCACATCTCATTAGGTGAGTTGGTCGCACGGACGTACGCTTGCAAGCACCAGCCCCAGCCACCAGCCCCAGCCACCAGCCCCAGCCACCAGCCCCAGCCACCAGCCCCAGCCACCAGCGACGATTTGATCAGCGGCTTCTTGAAGAGCTTCTCCTTGTGTTTGTGTATCCATCCATCCATCCATCACTTTGTAGCTCTTCTCCGGGTGACAAAGGAGGGAGAGAGCGCGAAAGACAAGCGAAGTGACGTCTTCTTTCTTTGCCGCGTTCTGATCGATCGACCTGGGGTTTTCGGCGACGCTTATTCGAGTGATTGATTGAACAAGGGCGGCTGCGCGAAATATTCACGTGGCCTGGCTTGCAGTTGCGCATTCGAAATCGATCACCAAGTCATCATCCAGTATCTGTCACTGGTCGGTATGCGAGGGCGGAAGAGCGCGCAAGCCAACAAGCTCCAGAAGAAGAACATCCGAAACGCCGCCGCCGCCCAGAAGAACAAACAAAAAGAAGCGCAGCGCAGGAAGGTCCACAATGACGACGGCGGGTGGGAGGATCTGGTAGAGAGCACCAGCAGCGCGACGCTTCCGGCCGCGATCAAGACCTTCCGCGTGTCGGGGCTTGTCGCACTACCCTCCGCGGTCAAGGCGGCGCTGGTGGCCGCCTGCGTGTTCTATGCATTCGGCAGTGCGCTTCTCTTCTGCATCGTGACGCTTGCGGCCATCGGCATGCTCGCGATGTCGCTCTCGAGTAGCTCTGGCAGTGCCTCCACAATCGATTGTATTGAAGAAGAGATGCTCGAATGCATCACGCTCGCCCACCTTGAGAGACGCTTCCGGCGCCGCACGCTCCGCCTCGACGACTGCATCCACTACGTGCTGTTCAAGATCATGCGGCTCGTCGAGGCCATCAACACGTTGCGCCGCAGCATGCTCGACTACTCGTTCACAGTCTCGATCGCGCCGAACAGCTCGGCATCGCACGACTTGCTCGAGCTCGTGGACGCCGCGGAAAAGGACAAGAAGCAGCAGCAGCAGCAGCAGCTGAGCAAGTCAACGTCCACGCACCATAAGAAGAAGAAACAGAAGAAGTCACGAGTCAAGACGATCTACTCGGGACAGATCACGGTCGAAGAGTACACGTACTTGCCGGAGACCCGCGCAGTCGAGGTGAAGAAAGAGGAGATCAAGCTCATGGCGACCGCGGTGCTCGCGCCAGTGGAGACCGCTCCCGTGCTCAAGAAAGTCGACGCTGCTGTGTCGAAGAAGCAGGTCGTGCACGACCTGAAGGAGGAAACCACGGTCGTGCTGGAGCAGCTCAAGGCCGAGGAGCTCCTGCCAAAGCTGCTGGTGCCAAAGATCCGCGTGCATGTTGCGCAACCGAAGGCACAAGTGGAGTCTGTGATCTCAGCGCCAAAGCAAATCACTGTTCACAATGTTTCCAAGCCAGCGGAGAAGAAGAAGACCAGCAACAAGCCTGCGCTTCGTATCGAGACTGTTGAAAAGCCAAAGGACGCCGTGCAAATTGCGATGCAGCTTTCTCCGGTGAAGAAAGACCAGCCACAGCCAGTGGTAACTTCCCCAATTGTGGAGAAGACTGTTATTTCTGAAGCCAAGCAGCAGCAGGTCGAGGACGTCGTTAGCAATCTTCCGGTTCCGGTTCCTGCTTCTGTACTGGAGGCTGATGTGATTCTGTCATCACCAATCGAAGAAGAGACGGTTGAGAAGACGAAGAGGAGAAGATCATCGCGAACCAGAAGAAGATCGCGCACGCAACGATCGACGCTGTCGATGTCGGAGCGCCCGTCATCCTTCTATGAAGAGTTTCTCCTTCTTGAGCCGCTGATCGTGAAGCCGTTGACCCCAAAGTTCGTCGACAAGAACCAAGAAATGTACACAACTGAAGCCCAGAAAGTACGCTCGCTGCAGCAGACGCTGCTGCCGTTCGAGACGAAGACCATGTCGAACCCGGAGATCCGCATCATGGTTGACGAGATGAACAACATGGTCTCTGGGATGCACGCGGCGCTGGCGAAGAACTGGGAATTCTTGGCGTTGCTCTCGGAGGAAACCGCGCTCATTGAAGAAAAAGAGGAACAGATCAAGCTAGCTGCTCGCGCCGAGGAGAAACTCGCTGCTGTGAAGTGCGTCAAGGATGTACAGCCAGCGAGTGAGCTTGACGACGACGAGCTGTTACAAATCGAGGAGCCCGAGTTTGAAGACGAGCGCTTCGGAAACCTTGAGGATGACGACCACTACTATGCGTCCCGTCCGATGTCCGCGCCGTGCCTGTAAGCGAATCCCCTCCCCAAAAAAACAATTTCTATCCCCCAAGTAAGTATTGAGATGACAAAAAAATTATACTTGCCTCATTAGATCTATTAGCTTTGTAGCCATCGAGCCAGTCATACACCACACCATTGTAGTAGCTCTTGGCTTGTTTTGCGTATCATGTAGAGAAAAACACCCACACACAACTTTTTAATTTTTTTAATAGCAACGTGCATTGCTTTGCTTTTGCTTTGCTACTTGGGAAGAATCCAAAATGCGCTCAAATCTCTAACAATGTTACCTCCTCACGAATCCGTCGTTTCTTACGTGTTCAGGAACGCCATGAAGGACGAATATGCGCGCTCGAGGTCGAAACTGAGCTGGCGCGCCTGGTCCTCGTCCAATTCGTCGGACGCACGCATGCCATTGAGCGTGCGCAGCCACCCCTCGATCTTGGCGCGGCCCTCAAAGTCGGGCGGCAGCCCGCTCACTTGGGTCAGACTCGCCATCATCTCGCTCACGAGCGGCTGGATCTCGTCCACCGCACGGATGTTGAGCTTGAGCACGTCCATGACCGTGATGAAGCTCTGCACGGTCTGCGCGACGTTCACTGAGTCGGTCTTGCGGCTCGTCGTGTTATGCACGACCGTCGCCGGCACGCCGATGCGCACGAGCCGCTCGAGCGCACGCGGACAGTCGAGCCGATAGTGTGCGATGAACGTCTCGATGTTGTCGAGGTGACCGCTCAGGCGTAGCGCGTTCTCCGCTGTCTTGAACTGTGAGATCAGCTTTGTGCACGCTTCTGTGTACTGTTTGGTACAGAAGCAACAAAGATACACATTAACGCGGACTGTCAGGCGAGGCGCGCGACGACGAATGCCAAAACCACAGCATAGCGTACGTACCTCATCTGGAGTAATCGCGTCACGAACGTAGGCAGCTTCAAGGTGCTCTGTAGTCTGTCATAATAGCACAAACACAACATCAACACAATTGCGTAAGACTCTTGTATCGTAACGCATGGGCAGCTCTTGATTTCCTCTCGCGTACCTTGATGATCGCAAACAAATCGGACAGGTCTTCGAACTTGCGTCGATCTTTCGTTTCTTTCCAGAGCCGCACTTCCTGTAGAAGTAGGCAACACGCAGCAGCAACATTACTACGGGAAATTGGTCCGAGCGCATATGCGTGCTTCTTCCACTCATCAGCGCGAACCTGATCCATCAGCGGCGCTGGAGGCATCTGATATGTCTGCTGGTACATGATTCGCCCACACCCACACACAAACACGCACACACAGAGCGATAGATAGATCGCAAATGCGCATATGCGAAAGCCAGCCGAGCGGACATTGGAAAGACACGCATAGAGAGAGGCGAGGGGTCAGCAACAACAACGACAACAGCACACCGCCCCCGCACTGTTTTCAAAGAAAATCCATTGAAGAGCATCAAGCATGCAGACGCACCGCGTTGGACTCACTGAAACGACCGGGGGCGCCTCCACCTACCGCCTGCGCGTAGAGGCCGTCCATGATGTGGAATTGCCGTGCAGTCCGCTCTTCCAGCCACTCTGCGTCCAGCGAGCGAGGAGGGTGCGAGCGAGGAGGGTGCGCGCGACACGTACGTGGGCAAAAGGGAATTGGAGCTCTTCGCTTTCTCGCTTGGAGCTATTTCGTTCTTCTTCGCGTGTTTGCAATCGGAATCAGCGGAATCAGCATTTGGATGAAAATTAACACTGAGAAATACTGATTCCGTTGTGACATGATCATCACTCATCAAGTCTCTTTATGTGCGCTCTCATTTGACACATAACAGTCATAACTGTATCAAAATACATATCAGCCATGGTCGCTGATATGAAAACTGCAATGGCATAGTTTGACCAAAATGTCTGCCGTGCTTTCGAACAGGTGCACACAGCCAGAACAGCACGGCAGCAACATAGTGAAATCAACATCTATGCAGGACATAGTGAAAACAACATGTCTGTAGTGCTGGTTGATTGTGTCGCACGAAGGTAAAGGTTAAGAATATCTACAACCTTGGAAGGGATAAGAATATCTACACATTGGATTTTTGGAGAGACCCTCCCAGTTTAACAGTCTCATGACTGCTGCTCAGTCAAATCTGAGCACTCCACGATGCTTGCTTGGGCTGTCGGTGAATTTCTTGTCCTGTTCGGTTGCTATTATAATTGTTGCTAACTTATGCTACTTCGATGGCTTTTTCCGAGCTGAGCTGGCGGCGCGGGTTGCCGCGACTGCTGCTGCTCGGACCCGAGTTGCTCAGCGAATTCGTCGATGCTGCGGCTGTGGAGTTCGGGCCGATCGAGTTGCTACCTTCGCTGCTCGTCTCAAATGGCGTCTCCAAGAGCTCCGCGCGCTTCTCAGCGACTCGTTTCGCGCGGATCTTCGACACAATGTCGTCCACGTCGCCAGTCTTCAGCGACGCGAACGAGCTCGCCTGTTTCTTCTTCTTGAGCATCTCGAGCCGCTTCTTTGCCTCTTCGTCGCGTCGGATGCGTCGCTCCTCGGCAATGCGCTTGCGCTCATTGTCGCGGTCGGCCGACTGCAGGAGCTTGGCAAATGAGTAAAAGATCGAAAAGAACGAGTCAGGACCGCACTCGGGACTTGCTGGGTCTTCACCGTAAAAGCTCGCCGTGTCTTCAAAGCTCTTCATCATCTGGTCCAGCTGCGCGACAATGTCGTCCGAGATCTTCTGCGCGCGGTCAGCGAAGGGCTTCACTTCTTCCTGGAAACGGTCTGTGATAATGACGGGCTCCTCTCCGTCCAAGTGCGGCGGGGATGGGAACTCGGCCGGAGGAAGCTTCGAGTGTGCCTCGAGCTCGTCCACAATCAGCGACGCAGCTTTTCGGACAGCACTTTCACCAGCGCGCAGCACTTGGATCGTCACGCGACTCGCACTCTCCATCGACGGCAGCAGCTTGTCAAACTCGAGGATCGCCGGGTCCTTCGCGCGCAAGATTTGCGCAACGTAATTCAGCAGCGTGATCGAATTGTCCGCCGCCTTGACTTGGTTCAGCTTGAGCAAGATGTTCAGTCGGAATCCCTTGGCGCCACCGCGAGCAGTGCCGTCGTTCAACGCGTTACCGAGCTGCAACACCACCTTGAAGATCTGCTTCAGCGGTTCGCACTCCTCCAGTTCGCGACACGCATTGCTTACCGACTCCATCAACTTTGTCTGCTCCTCCACGTACGTGTCAAACTGCCACGTCGCGTGGATCGCTTGCAGACGTGTTGGAAGCCGTGGCACGCAGAGCATCTCTCGAAAGTACTGTTCCGCATCACCTAGTAGCTTTGGGTTGCCCGTGTATGCCTTCACTGCAGCGAGCTCCTCGTCTTCTGGCGCAAACTGGATCAGCGCAGACACTTTCTCCAGCGATAACGTCTCCTTGTCGACAAGCAGCACCGCGTCTCGGATCTTGAAATACGGCAAACGGAATCGCGCGAGCATGATACCGATGTTGTTCGCGCGCTTGACGTCAATCAGCGCAACGCGAGTCGGCGCTCTTCGCTTCGTGGTCTTCTTTGTATCTTCACTTTCCTTAGCTTTCGGCGGCTTGTTCACAAAAATCTCAGCAAGCTGGTCCACATACTTGTCCAACACGGTGTCTCGTTGTGGAGGAGGAACAGGCTTTCGAAACAGATCCTTCAAAGCGCCTCCAGGCTCTCCAGAATCTGCTGCTGCTGGCTTGACTTCTTCCTGTGCAAACTTCTCCCAGATCGTCCCCGACGCAACCTCACTCTTCACAATGTCCCAGTACAAGTTTCGGAGTTTCGGCTTTGGCGGCGGCGGAGGAAGTGCAGGTTTTGGTGGTTCATTGGACGCTACTTCACCGGGAGCTCCGTCCGAAACCATCGCATCCGGGGTGTCGAGCAACTTGGTGTCGAGTCCCTCGGCTCCCATCTTCAACTCGAGCTGCGGACGTGGCATACCCATCTTCAATAACTTATAATACTTGGCGTAGCTTGGGTGCTCGCTCGCTTTAATCAACTTGGTCGCTGCTTTAATCACCTTTCCATCTTCGTCGACCAGGACATCGGGCGTTTCGAGCAAGTCGGCGTCCAGACCTTCCGAGGAACACTTGAGCTTGATGTGCGGAAGCGGCATCCCCATCTTCAGCAGCTTGAAAAACTTCGCAAACTTCTCATGCTCCTTCACTGGGATTCCCTTCACCGGCTCCTTGATTTCCTTGCCTTCTTCGTCCACCAACTTGTCTGGCGTTTCCAGCAGATTCACATCCAGTCCTTCAGCAGATGCCTTCAGCTTCACGTGGTCCATTGGCATCCCCATCTTCAGCAACTTGAAGAACTTGGCAAACTTCTCGTGCTCTTTCACAGGAATTCCTTTCGGACCTTCTGCTGCTCCAGCGTCCGCCGTCACTTCTTTGCCGTCCTCGTCCACCAGTTTGTCGGGCGTCTCCAGTAGATTTGCGTCTAGTCCTTCAGAGGAAGCCTTCAGCTTCACGTGGTCCATCGGCATGCCCATTTTCAAAAGCTTAAAGAACTTGGCAAACTTTTCGTGCTCTTTCACCGGCGTCCCCTTTGGAGCAGAACTACCTCCACCAGCAGTGAACGGCGACCCGTCTTCATTTAGCAACGCATCTGGCGTGTCCAACAGACTAGCGTCGAGTCCCTCAGAGGACACTTTCAGCTTGATGTGGTCTAATGGCATCCCCATCTTCATCAGCTTGAAAAACTTGACGAACTTCTCGTGCTCCTTCACAGGAATCCCAGTCGGTTCTTCCTTTCCGGCCACAAAAATGGTCCCATCCTCGTTCAAAAGCTGGTCCGGAGTGTCCAACAAGTTTCCATCGAGCCCCTCCGATGACACCTTCAGCTTGATATGCTCCAACGGCATCCCCATTTTCATAAGCTTGAAAAACTTGGTAAATTTCTCGTGCTCTTTGACTGGGATACCGGAAAACGCTGGCACCTCGGCCTTGAACTCATTGCCGTCTTCGTCCAAGAGCAAGTCGGGCGTCTCCAAAATGGCTCCGTCCAAGCCCTCGGACGACATCTTCATCTGGATGTGCGGCATCGGCATGCCCATTTTCTTGAGCTTGAAGAATTTTGCATACTTTTCATGCTCCTCTGCTCGAATCCCCTGCGGTTTCTCATCTTCACCCGGCTTGGAGATGTGGATAATCTTGTCAGGCGTCTCCAGGATTGACACGTCAAAGTCGGTCACCTCGCTCTGCATCTTCAACTGCACGTGCTGGATCGGCATACCCATTTTCAGCAACTTGAAGTATTTCACCAGGTCAGGATGGTCCTGTGCCATGAGCTGCTCTGGTAGTTCTTCTTCGTCGGTCTCGTCAGCTGTCGTGTCTGAAAGATCATCTGCCTGGTCTCGGTTCTGGATCAGAATGACAGGACCGATGCGATACTCGAAACTCGGGTCTTCGTCCGAGCATTTTTGCAAAAACTCAGTGTATCGGTCCCTCATTTTCAGCAACGCCTTGCGATCTTCATAGCAGAGTTCAAAGTTCTTCACTTCTTCCACTGGCGCCAGTAGTCCGACCTGTTTCATCAAGCGCTCACAGAGTGCCCACATTTCTTTCCCGATCACGCGGTCTGCTGGAATGAAGAGCAGCTGCTGCAACACAGATAGCAGACACGCATTCAACTCCGTATCGTGTGCAACGTTCTGGGTCAGCGTCTTGAACACGCTCTCGATTGACGAGAGGTCCGTCTTCTCATAGATCGTGTCCTTCCGATCTTCCTCCATGAATCGCTCAAACACGTCGATCTGCTTCTCGACATTGTCCAACTGGTTGCGCAGTTGCGTGACGGTGCTGCTGATGATCGTGCCGCCTTGGTACTTTCCATCACCGTCTCGGTCCAGGGGTAACGACGTCCGATTCGTGTGACGCGGTGACGCTGTCATCGAGTCGGATCGGTCCACTGGTGAAGACGGTGCGCTCTTGCTGGTCTGGAACGAGCGTGAAAGCGGCCGCAAGACTGGACTCTTGCCCGTGCCGACACTGTGCTTCCTCTCGAGCTTGAATGGACGTGCGATCGAAGGAACCGTCTCACTGCGGAACACTGGCGAGGGCGGTCGGGTGTTCTTCGCGAGAATCGACTGCGGCTGCTGCGCTGGGGTCGGTGTTGGCTCGGGCGACGCGTCAGTCGTAAGTGGATACTTCTTGCGCTGGACAGCGAGCGACTTGGCTCGGATCTCTTCAAAGTACCCTGCCATATTCAGCGCGATGAAATCCGAACGAATCGCTAACCGGTCTTCGAGACGAATAGCTTTGTTCACGATAATGTTGACAAAACTCAGCACATCTTCTTTGAACACCAGTGAGTACCGCGCAGACTTTAACGCATCGCGAAGACAGCTGAAGCGCACGGCCTCGCCCTTTGTGTTCTTATAATGATCGAACGCCTGGATCACTGCTTGATGCCCTGCTGCGCTGTTGTAGCACACGATGCCGAGCAATTGCAGCGTGTACTTCTTCAGATCGCCATTGTCTGTGTGGAAGCACAGCGCGATGCGTTTCACAAGCCCCGGCACGTTCGTAATCGCTTCGACACCCGCTGTGAAGTGCGTGAGCGACCGCAAGATCCGCAGAATCACTTCGCAGACGCGCGTCGCCTTCTCGTATTTCGAGTGCTCGATCGGGAATGGCGACGGGTCTGGAAGCTTCATCGTCAGGTAATCGAGACCAAAGTTTGCGAGAAAAGCTTCGAGCCACTCAGTCGAGCCCACTGAGATCTTGTTGCGCAGTGCCTCTAGCTCCTTGAGCCCTTTGTTGTCCCACTTGAGCTCCACAAGGCTCTCTGCGATTTTGCGTGCCTCAGCGGTGCTTGACTGCGTGTGCTCTTCATTCGCGTGCTGCTGCGCGTACCAAACTACGTGCCACTTCGTATCGAGCGACTCAATGCGGATCAGTTCGTCCATCACGTCGTCCGGCACGCCGCGCTTCAAGAGCAGGTCGCGGTACATTTCGTTCACCGTGTCAGATGACGGCATCTGCGGCTTCTCCTTGATCTTCGGCGCTGCGCCACCTGTGGGCATACGATTCGCAAAGAAGCCGCGAAAGTACTGTAGCTTCTCGTTGAAATTGCCATCCTGCGCGGGGTTGATGATCGACGAGCGGAAGAAACTCGATCGTCGCGGTCTGCCCGTCGAGCCGCTGTCTTTATCGGAGCCGCCCACGGGTTCACGCTTAAACTCGAGTCGCAGCGGCCACGCAGTTGGGTCCTTCTGGAGCTGAATCGCGTGGTTCACAATCTGCTCGAAGGGCAATTCGTCAATGTGCGTCTTGTGGATCATCTGGAGGATGTCGCCGACTTTCACGCGACCCGTTTCTTCGACATAGCCTCGCACTCCACCATCCAACGGTCGGAACCCTTTCACGATACACCCGCGCTGCGGTTTGTCGCGCTCAATATGGCGCGCGCGCAGATCGAGCCCTAGCGGACCAGGGGTCGGAACATCAATCGTGAAGATGAACGGCCGGTCATTCTTCTCGCCTCGCGGGTCGCTGCCGTAGAGTGAGCCGCCTCCGGGTGTCGATGGGTACCCTGTGAGCGAGTTGGACGAGAGCCCCGGCGACTCGAGACCTTTTGCAGACGAAGACGAAGTGCTGCCGCCGCCAATGGATCCGCGTCGTCTCCACATTTATTTACTGAACACCACTTGCCGCAACGCTGCTGCTCGCTGGCTACACGTGCAACAACACAGACAGAAAGACAGACGGACGAACGAACGCACACTCGTAATACCAAGTGACGACACCTCCGATCACCAGCAATGACGGAGATTGATTGAGCCTTTCGCTTTCTTCTCGCCTTCTCCTCGCTTTCTCGTCCGCGTGTCCGCGCTCGCGCGTATCTTTCTCTCGCTCAGGTGGCGACGACACAGCACAGCGCAGGGGGGAGCAGGAGGCAGGAGACAGGAAGGGGGCCGACGGGTTCGTTCACACGCTTCGTCGACAGTCGCGTTCTCTCGTTCTTTCTGTTCTCTCGCGCGAGCGATTCTTCTTCTTCTTCACTCGCCCGCTGCTCGCGGACGCCTCTGATGATGCGGCTTGATGAGGGATGTGTGTCGATGATGGGTTCCCCCACACGCAACAGCAGCAAAAGAGGTCCGTCCGTAGGCGGTACACTGTACCGCTCGCAGCTGCGCTGCAACACAAGGGAGCACCAACTTTTTTCGCGGCACATCCGAATATTTTCGAGGCGAATTGCTTTTCAGAAGGGAGGGGAGGACGCTTTAATATACCAACTGGTAAGCCATACGTGTGCTTTTTGACAGGGAGAGTACAATAGTGTGGCCCACGCTGCATGAGGACAGTGTGAGTCACGCTATTTTGCAAAAAATGACTGGTCGTGTGCACCACTCTATTCAAACCAAGAACTTCAACATCCCAACAAGTCGCAAAGCGACGAAACACGCCCGTTGGCTCACAGCGTTGCTGAGATATGTGAAAAGTGTATGCTTTCGTGGCTGTCCTGTGCGATTGCGCCAGAACCCACACCCAGCCATTCTTCAATCGGCCAGCCAGCAGCTCCAAATCCAAACCAGACACACACTCAAGAAAGAAACTCGCGACCATGTGCCTCTTCTTCTGCTCGGGCGACCCCGTCGAGGGCGACATCCGCAAGGACCGCGACAACAAGTTCGCGGTCGGCATGATGGAGGCGCCGCGCGCCGACCCGCTCTGTGAGACGCTGCTCTCTCTATACTATGAAGCCGCATATTCACGGACACTGTGATCCTACCATATTGACCGCTTCTCGCTACTGCTTGGCTTTTTTGTTTGTTTGCTTCTGTAGGCTGCCTCAGCTCCTGCTTCTGCCCATGCTGCGCGCAGGTCTACATCCGCCGCAAGGCGTTGCACTACGACATGACCAAGTACACGTGCTGCCAAGGGTACATGGACGGCTTTGTGCCGTGCGTGAATTCGGGCCAGTGCGGGGAGTCGTCCTGCCCAAACTTCTGCCTTTGCCTGGAGGTGAGACACAATGTGACTCCATCATAATATGCTAGAATCAGGTTGTTGGTGATGTGGTGAATGTGGCGGTTGACTTTGAAATACTTCTGCGATTTCACGGTAGGCGTTTCTCTGCAACGGCTGCGCTGTGTCTTCGACGCGCATGATGGTCATGGATCGCCACAACCTTCGCCCGGACGAATGGGATAACAAGATTATCGTACGTGCTTGCTAATATTGGCCAGCTCACTACCGATATTCAGCTACTTGGCTTGGTGCTAACTAACTAACCCTACTTTGTGTATGCACCAGCGATTCAACAACTGCATCCAACTTGCAAGCGTCATCTGCGACTGCGCCAGCATTTGCATCCCGGCTGCGCGGGACCTCGCCGACACCATGCGCTGCATCGCGCAGTGCACCTACCTCTCCACCGAGGGCTGCATGACGGTACGAACAGCTGAGCTACTCACTCAGTATCCACAATTTTGTTCCACCACCATTCAGCGTAATCATCACGCACTAACATTTCCTTGGGACACTCTTGATTCCAATCGCATGATGGGATCATGTGATCAACCGACACAACAACACAAAAGGCACAAATCAATCTGGAGCTGAACAAGCGCGAAGACTTTGGCGACTATCCTGTGGCGGAAGAGGTCATGGAGCGGGTGTAAGACGGACGCGAAATCTCCTGCAGGCGCTCGATGTCAAACTATTTTCTCGATGTTTCATCCTGTATTTCATGCACAAACAACATGCACAACTTTTCCGAGTTGCTTTTTATCTGCGTAAAATGTCGAGCAATGTGCACAAAAAATCCACAATGCGTTCACCCACACTAAAACTACGAGTGGGTTTTGAAAACCCGCAGACTGGATCTTGGGTGGATATGTGGATGTTTGGGCTAAAAGCAGTGAAAGGATTCTTGGGTGGAAAGGTGTGTTGTCGTCCAAGCAAGCCAAGCAGGAAGCAAAGCAAGCAAGCGCTCGGATCGCAGCAGCAGGGGAAAGGGGCAAGTGCACGCGGGCGTGATAACACTCAAGGAAGCGATGATAGACGACGTGAACGGCACCGCAGATGCAGCTGCGACCGTGCAGGGCAAGGTGACCGGCATCATCTACCCACCGCCCGACATCCGCGCGGTGGTGGACAAGACCGCGCAGTTCGTGGCGCGCCACGGTCGCAGCTTTGAGCGCAAAATCGCGGGCGAGGCCGTGTCGGCGAAGCTCTCGTTCCTGCGGCCATCCGACCCGTACCACGCATACTACGAGTACAAGGTGATCGAGTTCATTGACCAGAACGCACAGGAAGCGGAGAAAGCAGCAGAGAAGCCGGCAGAGGAAGCAGGTGCAGCGCAGTCAGCTGAGCAGTCAGGGGCCAAGCCCGAAGCGGAGAGGGAGGAAGCGGAGGCTGCAGCAACGAGTGAAGCAGCCGAGAAGGCCGCTAAGGCGTCCGAGGAAGGAGCGGTGGTCGTAGAGAAGAAGGCGGTAGAGGCTGTGACCGCGAAAGTGGTGAGGAAGATCAAGGAGAAGGCGTTGACACCACCCGACGAAGAGAAATTTAAGATCAAGCACCCGCACCTGAGCGCGCTCGACCAGGAGATCATGTATCTGACAGCGCAGTACACGGCATTGAGCGGCAAAGCGTTCCTGGCGGGATTAGCGACGAGAGAACAGCGCAATCCGCAGTTCGATTTCCTCAAGCCTACGCACGCGCTCTTCGCGTACTTTACCGCTCTCGTGGATAGCTACATGCAGGTGCTCGCGAAGACAGACCAGCAGATGAAGAGGTACGTCGTTGCTTGTATGCTTTCCAGTAAGCATGCTACTATCCCTATTTATGCTGACTTACTCATTGTCTTGTGGTGAATGTATGTCCTTGTAGAATAGAGGAAGGGATGGATCGTATGAAGGTCCTGGATCGCTGCGTGCACAAGCTAGAGTGGGTTCGAACGGAACAGGAGCGAAAAGACAAGGAGGCCGCGGAGAGCGATGCCGAGCGACTTGCGCTGGCACAGATCGACTGGCACGATTTCATCGTGGTCGAGACGATTACTCTCGATGACGCCGAAGAAGAAGCTGCAGCAGCAGCTGTCGCCGCCGAAGCCGCGGAAGCAAAGGGCTCGGACGACGATATGGACATGGACGAAGATTCGGACGACGACGAAGCGAAGCCGGAGATCAAGGTCGTCGAAGATTACGTACCGCTCTCGTCTGCTCAAAGCGCGCCAGCGTCAGCCCAGCTGCTCACGGTCGACGGGAAAGCAGTTTCGTCGGCCGAAGCAAATGAACACATGCGTATTCTGCTGATGAACCCAAAATGGAGAGAGGAGACCCAGAGACACCTGGAAAAGCAGAAGGAGAGCTCCTATGCTGCGGGGACCGCGATTGCCGATTCGCTGCGGCGTTTCGCAACAAAGCGAGCCGACATTTTCGCGTCGTCGGCTGAAGAGGAAGCACGATTGGTGCAAGCGACGTCGACGCCAGCGGCGACTGCGACTCTGCCGACTCAGCAGGACGAGATGGACGATGGAGACGACGATGACCAGCCAGCAGCAGCAGGTGCCCAAGTGCTCCCACCTCCTACAGGTGCACCTGGTCAGTTTGGGCAACCACCACAAGCGCGAATGGGGTTCCCACCTCAGGGATACCCGGGAGCTCCAATGCAGCACGGTTTGCCTCCTGGAGTTGCGCCAGGAATGATGCCGCCGGGGATGTCGGCACCACCAGGCACGATGGGTCCACCAGGAATGGGATTGGCTCCAGGTATGCGTCCTCCGATGATGGGTCCTCCAGGAGTGCGACCTCCAGGTATGATGGGACCTCCAGGTGTCGGTGGTGGGCCTCCTGGAATGAGTGGACCGCCAGGAATGCCTGCCAGACCCCCAGGAGTGTCAAGCTTTGGTTCAACAGCCCCACCTGGAGTTGGCGTTGGTGGAATGCCGGGTGTTGCAGGCAGCCAGTCGACAGAAGATTCAGAGCCTGTCGCGAAACGACAGCGTACAGAGATGGCGTTGCTCCCCGAGGCTGAATTTGCGGCTTTACATCCGGTACGCTTTTGTTTAGATCCCTATTGTTCGTGCTTGCTACACTCATACCAGCATACATTAACCATCTTTGTTGTGGATTGTATAGGGTGATGTTCGACTGGTGATCAACGTTCCAAACGATCCAGAGAACTCCCAGTGGAAGCTCGAGGGACAGACACTGAGCATCGAAATAGACATCAAGAGCAACATTCGAGCACTCAAGGAGAAGATCATGGTGAGTCCAAGAAGTATGCACACATACTACGGAAATGCTGCCTGTGATCTTTCAACGCTGACGTGTGTTTTCTATTCTTTTATGACAGGGCGAGCTGCAGGGCATGCCGGTGAACAAGCAGCAACTGAAGATCCCGATTGGCTTCCTGAAGGACACGCTCAGCTGTGCGCACTACAACTTTGTCAGCGGCACTGCGCTGGAGCTCAGCGTGCGCCAGCGTGGTGGACGACGCTAAACAAGTGTCAACGAGTGCTACAAGTAACCAAGCAATCGGTCGGTAGTCACAACGAGAACCTCGCGCTTTAGTTCCCACGACAGGTACACCAACAGCAAAAGTCTGCTTTATTCCGTGAAAGAGCGGATTCGCGCGCTAAGCAAACAGAGCCGTCACTCACAGACTTGTGTATAGCAGGCTGATATTGAAAAATCGATTTGTTTGTGTTATTAGCGAGGGTTATACAGTGGGAAAGCCGATGCAGTATCGTAGGCTCAGGCGGCGCTCTCTTCCAGCTTTTCTTCCTTCACATCGATCTCTTCGGCGCACTTGACCATGTACTGCAGCTCGACCGCGTATTTGCGTGTGGCTTCGAGATCCTGCTTGCGGTCGTACACCTCGCCGAGCTTCTGGATGATCGCGTCGATCTGCTTCGAGATGTCCTTGCGGATCTTGTCAAGCGCTTCCACCGTCGGCGCTTCGTCGATTTCCTCTCTGTATTGTATAGTCGGTGGGTTTGTTAGTTTTCAAGAGCGCAACGTGACGAGTCTGTACAGACGATCTTACCTGATCTCCATGGTCTGCATCAACAGCGCAGGGTCGACGGCAGTGCTCGCGGTCTCGCCCAGCGCGTCAATGCCGTGCAAAGCCAGCTAATGAATGACAGCACCACAGGCGTCAGTGAAAATAAAAACGCCAATGCCATACACACAGACAAATGGATAGACGCATAAAACTCACCAGGTACTTGACGCGCATGTTTGGGGTCTTGAGCATGTTGTACGCGTCGTTGATCACGGCGGCATTCATCGCAGACAGCTCCTTCTCGAACTGCACAAATCGCACAAAGGACGGTATGAGGGTGCATGAGTTCTCACATCGCAATTGATACCAGTACACAGAACAGTCACTCACTCACCTCGGACTTGGAGCCGTAGAGATCCGGATGCAGTCGCTTCTGCAGGTTCCAGTACGTCTGCTCGATCTTGCGTTGCTCCAAGTTAAAGTTCTTTGGACTAGTCGAGCCATCGCACATACACACACACATATGGTAAAAGTAAAACAGGTAAGTGATCCAATCACCCAAATGCATCGCATGACAACCACATACACACGCAACAACAACAAACATATCCACGTACATCTTGAACATCTCAAAGTAGTCGCAGTGGTTCTCGCGGGAGATCGGTTGGATCGCGTCGCAGCTCTTGCAGAAGAACGAGCAGCAGTCGGTCGCGTGGTGGCAGTTCCAGCAGTCCTCTATCACAAGACAAAGCACCCAGCCGTGCGTCAGTCCAATGAATGACACAAGCAAGCACTACACACACACATACACTCGCAACGGACACGCACTTCCTTTCTCTGCGACGTGAGCGAAGTGACGCGTCGCGCCGAAGCGCTTCTGCTGCATGTGCGCAGCGCGCAGCACCACTCTCCTCAGCATATTCTTATCGGTCTTTTTTGGCGTTGGCGTTTGGCGTTGGAGAAATGGAGTGATGTGACTGGAATGATTGCGTTTAATGCATTTTGTTTGCACCCGAGTGCCCACATGTGCAACCGTCGTGCGACCTTCGTGCAACATACACATCATCGAAGACGTCAAAAGCGCGTGCCAAAATGGAATTCCGCCGATGGATTTGCCATAGCGAAATAATGTCAGGAGCTTCATTCATTCATATCGCACAATGTTCTCGAAGGAAGTTGACAGTACCCTCTCTCTCTTTGGCTTCTTCATGGATATTCTCAACCTTCACAACTCCATTCCATTGCATCCATTTTTCACAACGAGAATCAATATTGAGTCAACTTAATGTGCAGCACCAGGTAGAGTCGAATAGATAGACGGTCAGCTAGTTCCCTCCTACCTTCAACCTCACCAACTTTCGAAATCGTTTCTGGCTGCACACTTCCCGCTCTTAAGCGACGCTATTGCCTTCCATCGCCATCGCCAGCAACTGCAGCAGAGAAAGAGAGAGACACACACTCACACTCACACATTTCCCCAAAATCGTACGTCGAAGAGCTCAGCATGACGCCGCGAGGCTCTTTTCCCCAAGTCCAAAGCTGAGCTCTTTTCATCTCTCTTGTTTTCAGCATAAATTAAAGCGGCGGCGGGAACGACAGCACCGCCTTCTTGCCGTTGAGCGTGTCGCGCAAGATCAGGTTTGCGGCGCGATGCACGTCAAACTTGCCGCCTTTTACGTGGAAGCCCCGCTGCATCGCATACGACTCGCACAGCGTGTACGGTGACCAGGCTATCAAGCAACGTACACAACAGTGTCAGCAAATTAGAATCCAGTCAGAAAAATGCTACAATGAAATAGAATCTTCCAGCAGCAAGCATACCCCCATCGTCGACTTCGACTGGCTTGAGTTTGTAGATCTCGTGCAGATACGGCATACAGTTCTCTGCAATAAAGCGCACGGCGCTGAACGGCTCGCGGGTCTGCGCGATCGGGAAGCTCCCGAAGAGGATCTGCAGCGACAGTGGCACGTTAAAGCGCGGGAACACGACACCGGGACAGTCGCACATCACCACGCGCTTGAACTCGTCGCCGCGCTCGAGCAGCTCCGCGCGCTCAAAGAAGTGGGTCTGCAGGTGCTTTGTGTGGCCCGGGGTGGCCGACACGCTTACGAGCTTGCGGCCAAAGAGACTGTTGAGCAGCGACGACTTGCCGACGTTCGGCTCGCCCACAAAGCCCACAATGAGCGCATCGTGCTCGTCCTCGCGCATCGGCACCTCCCGCTCGTCCACGGGGATGCTTGCGCTCGCTTCACCGATCGTGCGCATCAAGATCGCATTGCTCGCCTCGGCATCCCCCATGCTGTACGCCAGCACCGCAATGCGGTTCTCGTATCGGGTCTCCAGGTACTCCACCCAGGCGCGCACGCGGTTCTTGTCTACGAGGTCCGCTTTGGTGAGCACAATCACGAGGCGTTTCGACGGACGGTCGCGCGTGATGTGCGTGATCAGGCGGTCACTCAGGTGCAGCAGCGGACACCGCGCGTCAGCTAGATGCACAAGTACCGAACAGCGATCGATGACGCGCCACAGTTGGCGCCACACTTCGATGTTGCGCTCGTACATGTTGATCTTTGGGACGCCGACCTCCGTCTCCGTCGCCTCACCCTCTTGCTGCTGTTGCTGCTGCTCCTGTTGGTACTGCAGCTGTGCGTCGGCTACAGTCTGCATCCATTGCAGATACGCCTGCTCCTCGACCTGGGTGAGCTCTTCGGGCGTCATGTCGCGACGCCACGAGGGCTTCGTGAAGATCGGCGGCTGGTTCCCCGGGTGCTGGATACCAAAGCGGTAGATCGACTGCGAGTCACCGCGGTCCGGAGCGTACTCGAGTGCACGTGTCGCGTCTTTCTTGCGCGCTTCCACCGCAGCTTTCGACTCGACGTGGAACATCGTGCGCAGGTCGCGGCGTCCATCCTACGCGACGCGACACAACGGTTTGATCCCAATCTGTTAGCACATGCACATATACCACAGCCGTTGATCGCCATCTACCTGAGCTGCAGCTGGGGGTAGCATCGGTACTACTGGGGCTTGCGCTGCCAGTTCTGTTCCTTCGTCTTCTGCCGCTTGCTTCGCGAGCGCGTCAGACTCGCTCCACGCATCCTTGGCGCGGTTCTTCTCGCGCTTGTCCTTGAGCTGCACACATGCACACACACACGTAGCGCAGGTAATTGACACACACGCGCATGAGCCACTCAGTAGCTATGTTATGCACTAGTGCGTATGGAGCAGCAGGCACCTGCTGCTTCTTGGCCTTGCCGCTGAACGGCTTCTTGCGGGGCGGCATGGATATCTGCTTTGTCTTTTCACGTTCTGTTTGGTTTTGGAGCTGTTCGCTTTGTGCGGATTGCTGAATGATCCAACAAAATATAGTGAGCAACTTTTTGTATTTTTTACACTCTCGCGCTCTTATATGCGGTGGTTGGTTATGGGGGGAATTTTGGTTGATTGGCAGAATGTGAATCTTCTGGTCATATGAGCATGGAACTCACTACGTTTCTTCAAAATGGACACTTCACTTCACTGCTTGGCTGGTCGGGTTTCCAGTATTCACGTTCACGACTTGAGGTTCAAATGGATCGACGACGCTCGTCGATTCGGTGTCGGTGCGCCGTTTCCGCCAGCAGCATTGAGGGTCACAGGGCTCGCCGTGTTGATCGCGGGCGCGAACGTGCAGTTGCGCAGCTCGCGCTCTTCACGCAGGCGGTTGAGCTTCGCGTTGCGCTTGCGCACGTAGTCTGGGTCGTAGAGGCGGCTTGAGATGCTCGTGATGTCGGTCTTCGCGGACTGCATCGAGCCGATCGACGAGCTCCCGACCGAGTCCCTAGATGAGATCGACGTGCGCTGCGCGTTGCTGGGCTTGGAAGTTGAGAAGTTGAAGTTGAGGTTCTCCTGACGGTCGCGGATCGCACGCAGCTTCTGCTCGCGGTTCTTGTGGTAGTCGGCCTGGTACAGACGCGAGAACACGGCGCCGCCGTCTGTACGCACGGAGGTTCTGGATTGCTGCGAGGCGCCCGAGATCGATCCGGCTGTGTTGCGCCGCCGCGCATAGTCCTGTGGTGTCGGCAGCAGCGAGATGTTCTCGCGTGTGAGCGCTGCAACACGCGTTGTCGGTCGCGGAACAGACGATTGCCCGCTGCTGCGCGAGATGTCGCGCCGTTTCGGCGGCGGTGTGATCAGACCCGACGCGTACCCGCCCGTGCGCCGGAATGGGTCGTCTTTCTGTGGCGAGAGTGCTGACACGACGCTCGTGCCGCGTTTGCGTGGGTCGTAGATGCCGTGCGCCAGGTTCGGCGCCGACGTGTGGTGCTTGAGTGTGCTGCGCGGATCGACGTAGTAGCGCGGACCGCGGTTCGGACTCCGGTAGATCGTGAACGGGGACTCGTCGTCGTCAAAGAGCGCAACCGCGTCACCGTCGTTGGGACCGATCTCGCGCACCACGCCCTGCAGCTGGGCGACAGCCTGCAGCAGATCGTGCACGCTCGGGAGCTCGTCGCCATTGCCGGACTCGTTCTCGTCGTCGTTCTCGCCCGCGGCTGAGCTGCTCATACTGAGTCTGCGCGCCGTGCCGTCAGGCGAGGTCGAGGGCGCGAGAGCGCTGATGCGCTTGGTCGCGTCGGGACTGCTCACGTCCATCGCCATCGCCACCGCCGCTGGTTCGCCTGCCGCCGCCACCTCCGCCATGATACTGTTACTACCTACGAGTGGATGGTTCTTTCGGCGAAGAATAATGTGAAAATGGATCACACAATTGCAAAGTTGCAGCTGCCTTGGAAGGAAAACGGTTTTCAGAACGCACGTTTATCTGCCTACGTACAGCACGTTTGCCTGTTTATATGAAGTAAATTGCGCAGATAGACTTATTTTACACACTAGAAGTCTAATGATAATCTGTTCACAACCCTTTTTATATAGACTACAATACGAGATTAAAGAAATGAGCTGTTGTAACAGGCCAGGATGGGACAAGAAGAGCGAGCGTGTGGTCACATGGTGAGGCGAGCTGTACAGTCCGCGACCTAATAAGATCCGGTTGAACATCACATCACAGCGAACCGAATGCAAATGGCTCGACAATCCAGCAACAGCACCATTTTGCCAACGAAATGGCGACAGGAACGGCAGCAAAGCTCTCTATGTGATCGCCTTGCTACAGCGTGTGCTGTGGTTAAAGCATCGCTGCGATTATTACTGCTGCTCTGCTGGCATCGCATCGTACTTGTATCACTCTGGCCGAGCTCCCTGTATGGGGTTTCTATTATGCGCTCGAGCGCCAGCGCGAGTGCTTGAGCGGCTGCACCTTCGGCCGCGTGAGCTGGATCGTCTTGAGCTTCTCCGAGAGTTCGTCCTCTGAGGTCTCGTGCTCGGGCTGCGACTCCTTCTCCTCTCTCGCAGCGACGGCATTGATCGCATTGTTGCTGCTATTGCTACTGCAACTGCCATTGCCACTCTCGTCCTGCGAGTGAGTGGGTGAAGAAGGCAGCAGCGATGGTGGAGTATCGACTGCGAGCGGTGCATTCGTATTGGTGCTTGCCAACAGTGACGACACTGGAGCTGGGACGACCATCACCCCAGCTGGACTCGGTAGAGAATCGGAGCCACTCGCAGTATTAGCAGCGTGCGAATCTGTCCCAATGCCCTCCTGCGCTTCGTGTGGCTCAGCTTCATGTGCAGGCGCCGGCAGCTCCTTCACGCTCTGCTTCGCCAGCTCTTTTGCCACCATCGCTTTGAAAGTCTGCAGAGAATCATCGAGGTT
The DNA here is from genome assembly GCA_038050675.1 of Globisporangium cylindrosporum. NCBI lineage: Eukaryota > Oomycota > Peronosporomycetes > Pythiales > Pythiaceae > Globisporangium > Globisporangium cylindrosporum. Next base: position 15,139 of record JALBZD010000001.1, on the reverse strand, counting down.
AGCGAACCAATGACCAATACAGTGCGGCCTTGATATCTTACTAGTTACTAGAGCGCACCTGCTCAGTCTTCGCGTCCAGCGCCGCGCGGTCGACCTCCTCGGGGATGACAAAGTCGGTTGCCTCGGCGTTCTTAGTGTAGAAGCTGTGCATCACCTGGCGCACCATCTCGAGCTCGCCGTTGAGCATCGTGTCGCGCTCGCTCTCGTATTTTGCGAACACACGGTAGAGGTCGAACGTGACGGCCTGCAGCATCTCGCGCGACTTCTGGAGCTTGAACTCATTGCGCTCGAGCCGCTGGGAGCCCACGGACGACGATTTCTTACTGGCGTCTTTTTTCATCTTGCTCAGCTTCTTCTCGTAGCAGTCAAAGTCGAGCTTCACACGCTTGCGGTGGTCGATCTGGGATCTGACCGACTTCATCGCGTTGATGTGGATATCGAGAAAGCGGAGCGCGCCAGCGAGCACCTCGTCCTGCAAATACCCAAGCAGAACAACACTGGTTAGCAGCTCCCTCGCTAGAGAAGAGAAGAGCCAACGTAGCGTGGTAGCAACAATAGCTGACGCACTGCGTTGAAGAAGTGGTTCTTGACTTCTTTCGTCTCATTGATCGCGCACATCGCGTGCCGGAACTTCTCAGCGTCGGCGCCTTTGCCGACCGCATCAACGCTCACGACACACCACACATCTGCGCCAAGGCTCGCGCACGCAGAGCAGTAGATCGGCAGCGCCGTGGTGCGGTAGTGCTCCAGACTCTTCCGGATGTCGAGAAGCTTCTGGAGCAGACCCAGGAACCGTTGCTCGTGCTGCTCATAGTCGTCGTCCGGCGACGCAAAGTTCTGCTGACATCATGGCAACAAGCATCAGCATCCACAAAGCCTCCAACGCAGCAGACTGATGGTGCGTACACACCCACGCAAATACCTTTCCAAAGTTGCTGAGAAGCTGGTACTGGAACTTGCGCTTCTGCAGCTGCCAGTCGAGGCGCGTGTTCTTGAGCGTCGTCGCTAGTTGCTTCTCATGCTTCATCCTCTCGATACAACAGGACGATACCTACTTGCTGGTTGATCTCTTGTGGAGTAGCTCCAGGAGCACTTACTATCACTTCAACGCCTCTGCAAGCACTCGGTGGACCCCTTGCGCAGCTGTCGTGTCCGCTTCTCCTGCACTAGCTGCTGGTGGCACTGTTGCTGCCGGCTGCGTGCATATAGAGCCAACACAGACAGACAAGAGAGACATGCGCATCGTAGATGCTCTTCATTCGTATTAATACCAGCAGCCGTGTTGCGTCTGATAAGATTGAGCATCTGAAATTGTGCCGCTTCCAAAAAAAGATACGGACCATCACTCTGTCATGTCGTTACTTTCCCATGCATACTAATTCTCTTGTATATAATACCACCTCCAGATCGATGTCCTGATTTCAGTCGCTCAAGATTGCTTGCGTTGCATTTACCTTTTATATCTGATAGCAGTTGGCATTGCTTGAAAAATTCAGCACCACTGGGTCGACCTCTAGCATTCAAGCAGAAAGGCAAAGCAAAGCAGCACCAAGAGAGCCAAGAGCCAAGAGCAACACAGCGTGACCACCAGCCCCAAGCTATCTCTCGCTCGCTCTATCTGAGTAGACAGGAGCATGGCGGACGTGGTTGCGAGTCCCAAGGAGGGCGCTCCCCCGGCCATCATCACGGCGTCGCCGAGCGCAGCAGCAGGAGCAACAGCAGACGGAGGGGCGACGACAGAGAGCAGCAGCAATGCGCGCCGCGGTCGCAAGACGTTCTCGCCCGGCGGCCACTACGCAGACCCGCTGTCGCCCATCGCGTCCACTCCCCTCAAGAGACAGCGCGTGCAGAGCACAGCGGAGAAGGTGAGCAAGTCTGCCAAGCCCACGCCCGTTGGCTCGTCCGTGAAGAAACAGCAAAACACCCACTCGACGCCAGGCGCTGCGAGTAGTATCAGCGATGCTGGGGCGAACGGAGGCAGTGCTGCGAGCGACGCGTTCTTCTCGCCACGCAAGCTTGTGAATGAGTATGATGCTGAAGAGATGAAGAGGTAAGGGATGCTGGCTCTGACTTGTTGTGACTTGATGCCTGTGAAAACAACGCTCATGGTGCGTTCATACGCAATTCTGTGACTTTTGCCATGTAGTACTGAGAAGAAGAGCAATACTGCGTCCAGCAGAGCTGAATCAGCCGCGAAGCAAAGCGACCACAGCGACCCGGAGGCAGCGAGCGGCGAAGATAACGACCCGAATGGCGAGCTCTTCTCGCCCATGCTCAAGCCGCCATCCCGCTCGACGACCAAGACGTCTTCAGACCCGTCTCCGTCGAGCACACAGTCGAAAGTGGACGTATCATTCCTGTCGTCAAGCTCCACGTGCTCGGAGCGTAATGACGACGAGGAAGAGACGGTCACAACGACTACATCGATTACGGCAACCACAACCACGACTGTCACAGTTGAACAGGAGGCAAGCGAAGAAGAGGAGTACACACACACCGTCGGGTCAGAGTCCGGCAGCGAAACCTCCATCGCGGAGCAGGAGTTCAACCCGTGAGTGGAGCACATGTTTTGGGGGTATTGCTAGTATCTGGTGTTGATTCTGACTTGGAAATGTTCGTTGTCTGCAGCTTTTACTTTATGAAGACGCTGCCAAAGTACGATGAAATCGTCTTGTGCCCGCGACCGGTCGCGCTGCCCGCCAAGTCCCGCAATGCCCCCAAGATCTCTTTGGTGAGGCTCTCTCTTTCCATATCAATGCATTGGGACTTCACCCACTGACGATGTGCTGACTGTGTATGTTGTGAATATGATTTTGTGAACCAGGTCCTCGATCTGGACGAAACCTTGGTGCACTGCAGCGTGGACGATGTCGAGAACCCGCACTTGCAGTTCCCGGTATGAAGTTGCTTCGCCTTGTTCCTGTTGTACGGAGCCTTCCATGCCTGGGCTAACATTTGTTATGCTCCTCTTGGGTTATGGTCAGGTGAACTTCAATGGCGTCGAGTACACGGTGAAAGTCAAGAAGCGTCCGCACATGGAGTACTTTCTCAAGCGGGTGTCCCAGCTGTTTGAGGTCGTGGTGTTTACGGCCTCGCATCGCGCGTACGCTGAGACGCTGCTGAACCTGCTCGACCCGCACCGGAACCTGATCAAGTACCGATTATACCGCGACGACTGCTTGGATGTCTATGGGAACTACCTCAAGGATCTGAACGTGCTGGGCCGAAGTCTGTCCAAAGTGCTGCTGGTGGACAACTCGCCGCATGCATTTGGGTACCAGGTGAGTCATGCTATGATGCCTCTTCTGTTCTTTGGCATGAATGTGGCATTGAACACCCGAGTCTCACTCGCTCATTACCTTTGGTAACTCTCTGCAGGTCAACAACGGTGTTCCGATCGAGACGTGGTACGACGACGAGGCAGACGACGAGCTCCTGAACCTGCTCCCATTCCTAGAGAGCCTGGTGGACGTGGACGACGTCCGGCCGATCGTGGAGAAGCAGTTCCAAATCCAGAAACTCATCGACGCGACCCCGGATGACGAAATCATCTAAATCGTGCCCTTACGCTCTCTTGTTTGCTGTTGGTAGTCTGAGCTTATCGCGGTTCCAGCGATCGATCGACAAGTAGTGTTTTCCTTTTCTTCCTCCTCCTCCTCACACACACATTTATATATTTCGAGACCATTTTCTTTTCAACATCATCAAAGAAAATTATTAATCCGTGGTTTTCGATGGAAAGCCCACTCCTTAACAAAGTTTGAGTATTCATTCCCTTTCGCCTTCTTGCCGCGCTTCTTTCTTGCTACACAATGACCGATTGGTCAACTGGTACGTTCGTTGTTGGCGTCTGCTGTTGCTGCTGCTGGCGTTTGCGCTCGGTGACCAAAGTCGCGACGACCTGGGTTGCTTTCTCCTCACTGAGCTCTGCAGGTGGCGATGTCTCAGTAATGAGCTGCTCGTTGGCACGGAGAAACAGAGTGAGCTCTTCAAACGCCTGCGTCTCGTCACGGATCTGCGCGGGCCATGGCAGTTTGTCACGCCCTCCAAAGCAGCAGCGAATGCACGACGACCCGACATTGTGCTGCTGCTGTTTCAGAACAGCAGGGTGGCCCAGCGCAGCTTGAGCAACAAGCGCAAGCGTCGGATAATCGAACGCCTTGTGCTGCCAGTATGTGAGCATCTTGTCGAACGGCACATCGCAGAACGTGACAGACTCGTTCTTCAAGTACCGCTCCAGCTCTCTGTTCACCATGAGGTTGGCAGTTGACCAGTCTGCATTGGCAGCAGCAGCGCTCGAGTCGTGGTGCTGCTGATCGCCTCCATTCCCAGGATGGAGCGCCGTCATTGGACTGCTAGACGTAGTCGCAAAAGCGTCGAGGAAGCCCAGGCGAGAGAGCTCTTCCGCTTGTCTGTTGAGCTTCTCCTGGCGAGAGAGGCGTCGCTTCTTCAAGGGAGTGGAGCTGTCGCCTTGGTCGTCACCGTCGTCATCCTCAGAATTGCCAAAAGCGCCGGAGCTTGAGCCAGCCAGCAGCTTGGCTTTCCACTGGAGCACGTCTCGAGCCAACTTCTTGATCTGGTCGTGGATCAGAGTTTTCGCGTCCCCAGCTTGCAGGTCAAGGAAGCTCAGGTGGCGGAAGCACGGGTGGAAGAACACGCTCGTGAGCGCAGACAAGGAGCTCGTGGTCTTCTCCACGATGCTTGCGTCCCAGTGTCTCGACAGCTCTTCGCGCAAACCTCTCGCAAACTCGGACAGCTGCATATGCTCAATCGCCACCACTTGTTCGTTCACAGGATCGTCCATTTCTCCACCGACCTGAGGGTGCGCGTTGCCGCCATTCTGGATAACGGAGACCTGCAGGGGGAGAGCGGCGTTCAGAATGGTCTGCTTGATGGCAAATATGCGGAAGATCACTTCCGCGCAGACGCTCTCTGGCGCTTCCAGGTCGCCAAAGAAGTCGCCCAGAGGGCGTAGGATCGACACGCACTGCGCGACGTCTTCTCTCGTAAACTCACGCAACAATTGCGGCATCGCCACCCCCAACGATGACGAGGACGATGATCCATTCTCGCCAGCTTCTCCATCACGAGCGAGGAAAAATACTTGACACGCCTCCCACGATCGCACCACGCACTCCAGGATGAGAGCCACTGCTCGCCACGGAAAGCTCAGCGACGATGACACCCCCTCCTCAAGATTTTTCAGTGCGAGCGCCGCGCTCACAAAGTCCTCGACATGACTCTCCACACCCCGAAAGCAGCCCACATAGTCAGCGTCGCACGAAAGCACGACGAACTCGTGCAGCGCGACCACCAATTTCTGCACACTCGAGTCGCTCGATGAGCTGTATGCGTCACAAAGCGCGGCGCTGCAGGTGCTCACGCACGTGAGCTCACAGGGCCGGCCGAGGAATGTCGACGCTGCTGTTGCAAAAAGCGTCGTCGACGTTGAGAGCGTCCGGTCGACGCCAAAGGAGTAAACGTGCTTCTTCTCGATGCTGAATCGCTTCAGCACGCGGTCGATCCACACGAGCATGATGTTCACATATTGCTGATCCACGCTCTCACTGTTACTGCTGCTCGCGCTGTTGACTGGAGAGCTCGCCTTTTTTGGCGCAGTGAACCGCCGGACGTTGAGTACGTGCCTCTCTTGAGTGAACGCCGATGACACGAACGACACTTGAAGAGCCACATACGTCTCCTGGCTGTCAAATCCGGAGGCGTGATGACAGACGCTTGTCGCTGAGCTACTGCCGCTGCTGCTACTGGCGTTCACGTCCACGAGCGCAAGATGGAAGATCGGCAGCGCAATCAACGGCAGCTCTTTGCGGATCCTGGTAGCCAAGTTGCTCTGCGCGGCATCGTAGAGCTCCGCGAGGTGGTGTCGCACAATCTTCTCGGTCAGTGATGACGACACTGACGTTGGTTGGGACGGTGGCATCGTGAGGCGGACGAGCCGCTCGTCGCCCGCGAGCGACACTGGGAGCAAGTTTTTCACCACCACTGTAAACGTCCACTCTAATGCTCTCTCACGGCTCGAGAGCTGTGACTTATGTGGCAGCACCTCAGCACCGTGAGCAATTTGAACTGGAGGTTCGGATGCCATACTCAGATCGACAGTGTCGCTCTGTAACTGCTCGTGTGTCTCGATAGGCTGGGACCCGGCAGCTACAGCGCCAAGAGCCAGCTCTGCGCTTGTATACACCGTTGGTTCGTGCTGCATCAGCTGCTGCTGCTGCTGCAGAGGTCGGATCCCCTGGTGGCTCGACGATGCCTTGCGGCTCATCTGCGCGGTCTTGGGCGAGATGAGCTGGTGGAAGACCTGCAGGTGACGTGTGCAGCCCGAAATGTTGGCGGTCGTGCTGATCGTGGTCTTGTTCGCGCGGCACTGCGGCGACGCGAGGCAGAACCACTGCGACTTGCCCGTGGCGGTCGCCTGCACGCGCCTTCCGAAGAAGTAGATGAGTGAGCGCTGCAGGTTGTTCTTCGTGGGCATGGGGAAGTCCTCGAAGCCCGGCGGCGGCACGAACTCCGCGACCGCCACGCGCACGGACGCCGGTACATCGTCTGCGCTCACGGGCGCATGCGGGAAGGCAGCGGAAGGCGCGTCTGCAGTGTCATGAGGTGGTGGCCCGTTGCTGATGTTGCTGTCATGCGCGAGGCGTTGTGGAGGGTCGTCGGGCTTCATGGTTCTTTCTCCGCAGGAAACTTATCAACACTTCTGGACCAAGGAAAAAGAAGAGGGAAAAAAAAGTAAAAGCTGGCAAACACACAAACATTTTTAACATCGTGATATCCAAGAAGAATACTTTTCTATTTCAAAAATGTATATTACTGTATCAAATGAAGCTAGAAATGGCTTTATTTTCTATGTAAATGCTCCAAAACGAGTGTTTTTAATATGCATATATCTACATATGCTGCTAGCTTCTCGAGGCATGAGATACGGTACTTTGCTGTTGCGTGAATGCGCGCATGCATGCTCAACTGACTGACTGACTGGGAAGGGATCGAAGGAAGATGGGTTCGTTTGCTCCTGCATGCATTCATGCAACCACGTCACCTGAGAGTATTCCGCATTCCGCATTCAGACGCGTGCGCACCAGACAGAGCACAAAGATGACACTCGGCGTCGGCAGCAAAGAGCAGTTCCTGCGCGAGTCAGCTCCGCAGTACGGGTACGGCGCCGCGAGTGACCACACTACGCAGCAGCTCGAGATCGACCGCATGCGCGCGCAGGAGTTTGCCCACATGCAAGGTACTGTTGCCTACTCTCACTCGCTTGTGTGTATGTATGCATACGCGTGTGCACTATGCTGACATGTCAGTTGCTGCTCGTCTGCTGCTATTGTCAGGCAGCGTGTACTTGGACCATGCTGGAGCGACGATATACTCGTCAGTGCAGCTTCAAAACGTGTTTGCGGAATTGAACTCCAGCATGTTGAGCAACCCGCACAGCCACTCTCACTCTGGCGAGCAGGCGTCCACGTCTGCGAAAGTGGAGTGCGTGAGACGCCGGGCGATGCGCTTCTTCTCTGCGGACGAAGAGGAATACGAGCTGATCTTCACTTCCGGAGCGACCGCGGCGCTGAAGCTCGTCGGCGAGTGTTTCCCCTGGCAAGACGGCAGCCAGTTTGCGCACTCCATGGACTCGCACACCAGCGTGCTGGGCATTCGAGGCTACGCGACAACACACGGCGCTTCAACGCGTTGCGTCCCGCTCGACGAAATGAAGCGCCTAGAGGAGCAAAAAAGAGGCCGTCAAGGCACCGTCAACGCAGCAAACGCAGAAGATGCCGATGCCGACTCGTCGCCTATGAGCCTCTTTGCGTTCCCAGCAGAGTGCAACTTCAGTGGAGTGCGCCACTCGCTCCAGCTGATCGACCAGATCCAAAATGGTGCGTTTGACAGTGAACGAAAGCAGAAATGGTTCGTGCTGCTGGACGCCGCGAAATACGTGTCGACCCATCGTCTCGATCTCTCGACGTGCAAACCCGACTTTGTCGTGCTCTCATTCTACAAGATGTTCGGCTACCCGACAGGACTCGGTGCGCTGTTGGTGAAGAAAAGTGCATTAAGAGTCCTTCGCAAGGACTACTACGGAGGCGGGACAGTACAGAGCATCTTGGCGAGCCAGAACCTGGTCATTCCTCGGGGGATGACGGCGAGGGGCAAGCTTCAGAGCGCTTCCAGTGGTGGTGGTTCTGCAGCTCGCTTTGCTGACGGCACACAATCGTTCCTCTCGATTTTGTCGTTGCGTCATGGCTTCGATCAGCTAGAAAGACTGGGCATGACCAGCATCGAAGCACACGCGACAGCTCTCACAAGGCTCCTGTATTCGAATTTGGCCAAACTGAAGCACTGGAACAGCTCCCCAGTTTGTGAGATCTACGGCAACCACAGCGAGTTGACAAGCGACGTATTAGTATCCAAGATGCAAGGATCGATTGTGACGTGCAACTTCTTTCGACACGACGGGAGCTACGTGGGGTACTCGGAAGTGAGCAAGCTGGCAGCGATCCACAACATCCAGCTACGCACCGGGTGTTTCTGCAACCCTGGCGCTTGCCAGTCGTACCTGCGCTTGAAAGACGACGACTTGCTTGCTGGGATCGAAGCAGGCCATGTCTGTGGTGATGACATGGATCTTTTGAATGGACTCCCCACTGGCGCTGTGCGACTCTCGATCGGCTACATGACAAGCTACGAAGACATTATGGCGTTCATCGACTTTGTAACAAAGTATTTCGTCAGCACCAAGGAGCCCATTCGCGTCGCTGCAAGTGGAGCTAGCTCCATACGATCAGCAGCGAACTCGACACAAATGTACTTGCGCAAGATCACGCTCTTTCCGATCAAGTCGTGCAGTGGGATGACCGTCGATGCATGGCCCGTGGGCTCGCGAGGACTGCTATTCGATCGTGAGTGGGCGATCGTCGACGTCGCAACAGACAAAGCGCTCTCGCTCAAGGAGCTACCGGAGCTGTGCTTTGTGTGTCCCGAGGTGGATCTCAAGCAGCAAACGCTGACGATCACGTTCGAGAATCCGAACGCTGAGAAGAGCTCGCTGCCGGATGCCTTTGTGCTTCCGCTCACGCACACTGACACTCGCAGCTCTCATATGGGGAATAAAGACGCATTGGATACCGTGCGGGACATGAGCGTGTGCGCTGGTGCGTGCAAAGGCCGCGACGTTGGAGACGATGCGTCGCAATGGCTGAGCGCACGATTGCATCGTCAATGCGCGCTGATGCGGGTCGCGCCAACGCACTTGCGCAACTCGGAGGCGTCTCGACCGAAGCGCAGCGGCAGGACGAGCTCTCCGATAAGCGACGCTTCTTCTGGCGACGAGGACAAAGCTGGGGCTACACCTCTGCCACCATCATCCAAGATTGGGTTTGCAAACCAGGCACAGTATCTGCTGATCTCGCGCGCGAGCATCGCCAACTTGAACGCCGCGCTGCGCGTCGCTGACGGCACGCTCGAGGTGGACGAAGACGCGTTCAGGGCGAACCTGATCGTTGATGGCTGCGCTGCGTTCGAAGAGGATACGTGGACACGGTTGCACATCGGCGCTGGCGATAGCGGTAGCAACAGCAATAGCAACAATGGTGTGACATTTGACGTGTCGGGACCGTGCAGTCGCTGCAGCATGATCAACGTGGACCCGAAGACCGGCGTATTCAACCGCGCGCCGCTGCAGACGCTCTCCAAGTACCGGCGCGAGCGCAGCGCTATCTTCTTCGGGCAGTTCCTCACTCGACGCGAAATATCTTTGCAGGAGTCCGCGTCGCCCAGCATGCAGTGGCTGCGCGTGGATGACGCGGTCGCCATCCCTGATTCATTGTCGCCTTCAACCGTTTAGGGGAAGTTGAAGTGATGGCGTGCCGATTTGGAGATTTTGCCGATCTGAAATTGTATACCCTTTTTAATTCGATTGCGCATCTGTGAAAAAGATCGCTTCAACCTGTGAAAACTAATATATCGTGTGCTGGGATCTTTCGCGTGCGCCACACAAAATTATCTAAGGTTTTTATCTGACGAAACCAAAACCGCGAGAAGGTTAAATGTCATTACGCGAATACAAAAATCAAGTGAAAGCAACATTTAGACAAGGTTTTAAGGTTTGACAGCTGCGCAAACAAGCAAGGTTTTGAGGTTTAGGCGTTAAAATGGGCAAAAGTGGCTCTTTTTTTTGCTCGCGTGCAAAATATGCACACGACAAACCAAAGCCAGCAAAGCGTGACTGTGTGGGTGTCGGTGTCGGTCTGTCCATGTTGGCTGGCTGGGCACTTTGAGTTTTGCTCACCCAGTCGCAAGAGAACCCCCTTCCAGCCTTTCCCCCCTTCCTTCACCAAGATGCCAAACCCACGCGTGTTCTTCGATATGACCATCGGCGGTGCCCCTGCCGGCCGAATCGAGTTCGAGCTCTTCGCCGACAAGGTGCCAAAGACCGCTGAGAACTTCCGCGCGCTCTGCACGGGCGAGAAGGGCGTCGGCCGCTCGGGCAAGCCTCTGCACTTCAAGGGTTCGGCTTTCCACCGTGTGATCCCAAACTTCATGTGCCAGGGCGGTGACTTCACCCGCGGCAACGGCACGGGCGGCGAATCCATCTACGGCGAGAAGTTCGCGGACGAGAACTTCCTCCTCAAGGTTCGTTTTCGTTTTCGTTGCATTTTGTTATTGCGCGTGTTTGCAGATGTAGCATACATGCGCTGCGGATGCACTGCCATCGCACCACCTCGTCTCCCCTTTTGTACTGAGCACATGAGCCTAACGCGATCTTGTTTGAATTCGTGTCCTTCTGTTTGCAACTACAGCATAAGGGCGAAGGTATCTTGTCGATGGCGAACGCTGGCCCAAACACCAACGGCTCGCAGTTCTTCATCTGCACGGTTGAGACCTCGTGGTTGGACGGCAAGCACGTCGTGTTCGGCCGCGTCGTCGAGGGCATGGACGTCGTCAAGACCATCGAGGGCGTCGGCAGCCAGTCGGGCCAGACCAAGAAGCCAGTCGTCATCGCCAACTGCGGTGAACTCTCGACGTAAACTGCTTAGTCTGCTTCCCCCCCCTTCCAAGATTTTTTTAAAGCGATCTTTTTTTGCAGGATGATGCAAAAGCGACAACCAGCCAACCAGCAGCTACTTTAGCTGATTTGTGAGTGGTGATGGTGTCTAACAGTAGCAGCCAACAGATAAACCAACCAAACATGGTGGTGCTTTGCCTGTGCAGTCAACTAGTTTCCTTATATCTACACCATGGTATCTGTGCTGATAGGGCAGTTGAATCTCCATGCATTATGATGTTTGGCTCGGGGATTCATCATCCGTGCATGTGTGCGAAGAGATCCTTTGCTTTCCCGGTCAGCATTTACGGTATCAAACATCCCCCCACTTTGGTCTTCCCAGCGTCACATGTCGCATGTAATGAAGAGGCCACTATTCAGGCAGATAAGGAAGGGAGGGGGCTTCTATTAAGGGCAGGAAATGGACACAATGCTATCATCGCAATCATTGAGTATTGCTACATTGAAGTTCGTCACTCGCCCTTGACGCCTTCGTGCTTGACGACGCTCTCATGCTTGACACGAACCACTTCGTACGGGTCCATCACCACTGCAGTACCGGCACCACTGGCTGCTGGCTGCTCGACTCGTCTCCGTTTCCTCCGAGACTGATTCGCGACCTCCAGCGCCGCAGCAGCTTCCAGCTGCTTGCTCAGGTCCTCGTCCGCTTCCTCCGTCAGGTCGAACACGACGCCCACGGCCTGCGCAGCCTCGATGCGCTTGTTGATCGCTTCTTCCAGCGACATGGCGCCCGCCATCTCGATCTCTTCGTCCTCTCCGCTGACACCACCTCCCTGCTGACCAGATGAGCCAGGACCAGTGTTCGGAGCTCCTCGTCTACCGGCCCCATCACCATTGATACTTTCGCCAGCTGAACGGATCTCCATGCGTACGACACGGCGAATGGGCTTGTCAAAGTCTGTGCACATGTACGCGTCTCCGCTCGCCTGCTCGCCGTCAAAGAACGAGTTGTCCGCGGCGATCGTCTTCTGGCTCACGGCGTGGATCTCGTCGTACAGCGCCGCTTCAATCGTCTGCTCCGCGACAAAACGCACTACAAACACCTCCTTGTTCACTTGGCCCATGCGGAGCACGCGGCCGATCGCCTGGCGCTCCAGCGTGCTCGCCTGCGCCGCGCTGTACCCGACCGGGTCCAGGAAGATCACATGCGACGCGACCTGCAGGTTGATTCCCGAGGCGCTCGTCAGCGAATTGAGTAGCAGCGCATCGGTGTCGCCGTTGAGAAACGACATCACCTGGGACGACTTGACCTCGCTCGACTGGTGTGACAGGAACTTAGCGCACGAGATGCCGTTTTTCAGCAGCGCCGTCTCGATCACCTTGAGTGCCGAGGGCCACATCGTGAAGATCACAACCTTGATCTTCTTCAAGCGGCTCAGGTACTCGACCAGGTGCGTGATCTTGCTCCCGTAGAACGGGATGTCCGCTGCGTTGTCTCGCTTCTCCTCGGCCTCTTTCATCGCGATGCACTCTTCCAGGTGCGTCAGCTGGTCCTCGATCGCCGCGCGCACTTTCGGACACCGCTCGTTCAGCGTCGACTCCATGATCGCTGTGAGCCGCGCGACGCTGGCCTGCGAGTCCCAGTACTTGCGCAAGTAGTCTTCGATCTCGCCCTGGTCGTACAGGATCAGCTCCGTAGGCTCAATGAACCTGCCCCCATTTCCGTAGTGGCTGCGAAGCATTCGGAACCCCGCCTCTGTCTCTCCCGTGCGACTGTGGAAGAACTGGTCGAGCCCCGAGGCGTCCATGTCCTCAAAGCACTGGCGCACGCTCGAGTAGACCTGGTTGGTGATCGCGCGGCAGATCGCGACCGTGTTGCGTGTCGCTGCCTCCATCGTGTCGATCTCTTTCTTGCGCATCTTAGCGACCGCGAGCGAGCGTCCGAGATGGTACTTCTCGTTCTTGTACACCTCGGACGGGTTCTTCACGTTTACCATCGTCGGTATCGCTTGTCCTTCTTTGCGCACGCGCTCGCGCTCAATAACGCGGTCCGACACACCAACATGCACGCAACTCTGTCGCACAGGGTCGAACTTCTCGGACCAGAGATCCGATGCTGGTCCAGCGCTCGCTCGATCCGCTACATCCTGTACACCAGCAGTAGCTGTGGTACTGCTTGGCTTTGTCTGTTGTTGTTGTTGTTTGCTTGGGTTGACAGTCGCGACGTCGGCGCCGATGTCGAGCGCGTCGTCAACTTTGTTCGCTGCGAGCACGTGCTCGATCTTGCAGAGGAGGAGCTCGCGCGGATGCAGTTTGACGGAGATGTACGTCTCGTTCACCTTGATCTTGCTGGTGATCGCGTCCTGCTTCACCTGCGCGCAGTTGCGCAAGTACAGCTTCCTCTTGATCTCATCAAAGGCTGGATCGTGGGGCATCAGGCGCAGTCGTTTGAAGCCGAGCAGCTGGTTGTTCGCGTAGATCGAGTCCGCTTTTTCGGGAAAAGGTGTCGCGGTGATCAGCCACGTGTTCTCGCACTTGCGCGTGAGTTGGATGAAGCAGTCTTGAGATTGCTTTCCGGGGAGAACCAGGTCCTGCACTTCCTCAAAAATGACGCGCCGCCAGGGCTTCACGGGGATGTGCAGCGGCGTGACCCACACCAGACCCGAGTACGCTTTGCTCACAAACTTTGCCGCCTCTTGATACTCGATCACGGCGTCCACGTCTACATACATCGGGTTACCCTGCGGGCCGACTTCGCGAGGATAGATTTTGTGGTAGTCATAGTAATATGCTCTCGACACGATTGCTTCTTCCACGCCGACGAGCACAAGCGTGCGGTTCGAGATCTCGGCGCTGTCCATGCTCAGATACTTGCGCAGCCCTATGACGACGTTGATCTCACCTGGCTGGACAAACTTGTTCACTTCCAGCTCCCACTGAGCCAGGAGATGCGATGGTGCGACCAGCAGGTTGCCACCCACTTGCACATTGATAGGCTCGGACACGATCAGTGCGAGCATGGTTGCAGTCTTGCCCATACCGATGTCATCCGCCAAACACCCACCCTTCGAGTAGTAGTCCAGCATGCCGAAATTGAACTTGGCGACCTCTTCGTCTCTGGACTCGATCTGCAGCATGCGATACAGCGAGCGTTGCTGGTGCGCGTAAAGCGGTAGATCGCTGTGAAACGCTGCGGGTGTGGGCTCCTCTGGTGACGTCAGCGGCAGGAAGGGCACTTTGAACTGCACATTCTCCTCCACTTTGCTCTGTACGGAGCTCAGAAAGCCTGTAATCGTGATCTGCCCCGTGCTCTTCCTGCGTGGGCCGCCCATACTGTCGATGCGCTGCTAGCAGGTGATGTCTCTGCAGCCAGCGCGTGTCGATGCCAGTGGTGACGTGAATATGCACTCTTGAGGCTGCTTGGCGTCCGCGTTTGAGCTGTCAGATGTGCTCACAATGGAAAGCCGTTTGTTTTTAGCGCGCTGAAAAGCGAATTTCGTTGGCGCGGTTTTTTCAAACAATTATCTGAATTGCTGTTTCAATAGTTCATTCATACACTTCTGGCCAAAATTATACGGACACCCACATTTCTTCACATAACTCAACAACCACTGAGAGTTCGGCGATGCTGTTTAGATATGTTATGCGAAACGCTGTATTACCCCCCCTGCTTTGCTAACGACTCATTATTCGTGCTCTGTTGGGTGCCTCACATACAAAAAACCGATTGTGGCACGTGGCCAAAACTTACGGACACTTGGGATCATACAAATTCCTATATTAAACGATGGATAGGAGAGAGCCAGTTGGGCGGCTTACTGTGTTAAAGGTTCTCCATTCTTCAAAGCGATGGGAAGAGGGACGAAGCTGTCGAAGGAGGAGCGAGGGTGGATCAAGGGGCTGCACGAAGCCGGCGTCGGCTTGCGCACTATTGCGCGGACTGTGAAGCGGTCCTGTGACGCCGTCCAGCGCGTGCTCGACGGCTGCGACTGCCAAGGTCGCGCTGGTCGCCCACCACTCCTCTTCAAATGAGCACTGCGGCTCCTCGTGCGGACGGCGACTAAAGGAGAACACTCCGCAAGTCCGCTGAAGGCGCAACTTCAACTGCCGTGC